>BQNB010084979.1:0-14709 GCA_026074375.1 Tanacetum coccineum
TCCATAAGAGATAAAAGAGATGGGCACATGTGATTATGAGATGGTTTAGGAAATGAATGTTTAGAGTGTGTGGAAGGTATAATCATTTGTTGGGTAGAAGAGATTAACAAATGATTAGGGAATGTTTAAAGGAGAAGTGATTGTGTATGAGACATGTGAGGAATACATGTGTGAGTTTTTAAATCATTTATAAGTAGGGAGGTAGGAAAACTCAAAGTACAACTAACTTTGAAATACTACAAACTCAAATAGTCACTTGGACTTAATCTATGATAATCAACAATGTATTTGATCACTAATCATCTTGATGCAAACAAGGTAAGTGCTTTTCATCTCAAGCAAAGCATATCCCATAACGGGAAAAGATATGTTTACGCAAAGTAACCTTTAACTTAGTTTAACCCATTTAGCATGTTATTTTTACAAAAAAAATAAAAATAGACCCATTTTAAAAACCAGATATAATATACTCAAACTTTAATCATACACATCTCACTGTTGGATGATCATGTCTGAATTGACACATTAACCCACCGGAGTTGTATCAAAATATTACGTATACTGATTCATAACCTTTCTTTGATACGACACAACTCGAATTTCAATTTCAGCTTTCCTGAAAAAAAACAAGCAACATTACATAAGGTAAAAGGTAATCAAAGGACTTAGATAACGATCATTATAAGTAGCAAGATAAGTGATTGTTCATGAATATAATAGATTTATAGAACAACATAGTAATTGGCAAATTTAAAATATGTATGATGCAAGACATTCGTTACTAAATTATTATGTAGGATAATGTTTAGAAATGATATTGGCGATAGGGTTGCATTTTCATACCAGATATCTTTTATATAGGTTTTTTAATTAAAAAAAATTGTTATATATTAAGAAAACATAGATAATCATTTTATTTAAATGCCTTTTCAAACACTATTTTATGGTTATTTGGGTTCTGCAATTGTAATAATTAGATATTCTCCCTCAAAACGCAATGAAAAACACCCTCTAAAAGTTGGACCAAGTCAGTAGATGGTGATGATGTTTTGATGAATTTATAGGTTCAGGTTTCTTAGATGATTTGCTACGAAAACTTCCTAGTATGTGTTTTTAAAAAGGATGAATGATGATAGTTATAACACCCTGTTTTTAGGGTCATTATATGACGTCAATAAATTCACTATTTATTTTTAGTCTTGTACGCGTTTGCTTTTAATTGAAATCGTTAAGTTAAATCGCGTAAGCTAAAAATTATCATTCAACGTAAATGAGCATCAAACAAGTAAATGTTTACATCAAACAAGTGTTAGATAATTATTTAGAGGATAATTATTAACTTGGCACATTTTATTTTTATTGGTTACGTAAAGTGTTTACGTTTCGTGATAAAATACATTTCGGCATTCCCGGAACAACCAAAATTTATCTACGCTTCAACAAATACCTATTTTTATATCCAATGCTCAAAGTTTTGTAAAACTTCACCCATGTTAACATTGTTATTCAAATTGTTCATAAAATAAACTAACTACAACCTATACATTACAAGTATTACCTTTATACTTAAATCTACCAATTTATAACTTCAAGTTTAGCTAGATATTTTTATAAAAGATCAAAATCACCAACTAGCTCTTTCCTTCCCCCTAAATTCGGATGAAATGTGATCCCTAGGAGACATTGAGCACACACTTTAACAACTTGAGCTTGTACAACTTATATCTCATTAAACCTAAGCATGACTAAGCTATCTTGACCAAAGACTTCCTAAAAACCCTCATCTTGTCTTGGACTTTCTATAAGTGATCTTTGACTAGTCCTAGAAGTATATAAGGCAAGCAACTAGATAGAGAACACACACTTCATTTCCTTAGCAAAAATTTCACACAATCTCTCTTGTGCTCTCCTCAAAACCTACGGCCGACCACAAAACACCTAAATAATCCATACAAAATTTATTTTCAATATATACAAGTGTTCTAGCAACATATATAAGGCATACCAAGAAGGTTTGAAGGCTTGGTTTAGTGTTTAAAAGGGTTAAGTAAGGACGGTTTAAGATTAGGGTTTTCTTTAGATTAGGGTTTTGTAAGACTTGGAAGCTAGGGTTTGTTTGCTAAACAAGGGTTTAGACATTGTTGTTCATCATCTTATATCATACTAAGGTTATATAAAAACCTTAATCTCTTTACATTTACGATTTTATGCATATATGATTTTGTATAGTTAATCACCATCTAAGGAACTTATTAACTTGTAAAATGGATTTTTACACTTGTTTGTGATTTGGTATACTTTTACATATGTTATATGGATGTTAATATCATATGGTAATGGAAGCATAAGTAATGTACAAGTGTGGTTTATGTATAAAAAGTGTATATAAACAAGTTACCTAAAAAGTGTACTTATTAAAGTTTATGAACAAATAAGTATGTAGACTTATGGATCTTGTGATTCTTGGATAATATTTGGATAAATGATGGACTAAGGACCCTAAGTATGTAAGACTTATGGAGTTAAGTGTTGTAATGGACTTGTAAGAAAGTTGTTAAACTAAAAAGTTACAAAAACAAGTTTAAACACATTGTTACCAAAAATATCAAAACATTCTGTTTTAATTTGAAATATAACATATTTATTTTATATTTTTTATAAAATACTACATGTCATGAGGATTTCAAAAATGTAAAAAACTCGAAAAACCAATTTATAACGAAGGAGATACGCCTACGATAATAAACACGTTTATATAAGAAATTTTATAAAAACTCATTACAAACCACCTCTGATATAAAAGGTTGGATATTTTTCTCATATAGTACATATTTTTAGAATTCCAAAACATTAAGAATCATAATTTTTTGATCAATAATGAAGGAGTTATGGATTTTTCCGTGTTTACAATAATTAAAGTATATAAAAATAATTTTATAAACTATGAATAGTAAAAATCACTATTCATCTCACATACATTTTGGAAAGTACATTAATTATATAAAACTTTTAATTACGAAGACGTGCTCGAAAGAATCACTAAAATCGGAGTTAAAACGAATAAGATACAACATTTATGATTTTACGATAACTAAATTTATAAAAATAAATTTATAAAAGTATATGAACAGTAAAAAAAGTACTGTTCACCAGAGGACTTAAAATATGAAAATGTAATATTTTGATAACTCATCTTAAAACGAAAGCGTGGACATAAGAAACGTAAGAAACGAACTTAAAATGAGAAAGTTATGCCTTTTTTTACTAAAGAGATATTTATAAATGTTTTTACTTTATAAATATGATTTTGCTAATACAATTAGATGGTGATGTAGCTATATAGAATTATATATGATATTAGTTAATCAAAGTGCTTAGTACTTATACGACCTATAATCAATTAGGTTGCATTCGGGCGTAATTGTGACGCATTTTCACGCATTTGATTTACGTTGTTAACTCATCCATTCGAGGTGAGTTCATAGCCCCATGTTTTACATTTATAATGATTTACAAGTTTTGAGGTGAGAAACATATGCATGTTTTACAATTGGACGCAAGTGGACATTTTACATTACGATTACGTGTTTGCCTAAGTAGCAATAACCCCTCTAAGCCCATTATCATGAACTATCAATTACTTGTTGTAAGTGTGAATGTTATAAATAGATCTATTTGGGATTGACATCCCCGTTTCGGTAAGTCATGCTCACTGTGCCTGTTTACCGAACAACAAACGTATACCATGTCGGATTTAGGATGTTGCGGGTTAGAACATCATCACGGGCAATGTTGGCAATTTATATTGCAATTCATACATGGTGAGCTTCAGTGTCATGAGCTTAGGAAAATGTAATCACATTTTATGATGTTTGCATCTATTGCATTATCATGGGGAAATCTTGTGGTCCTACATTATACATTTTACAAACCTATGAATTCACCAACATTATTGTTGACGTTTTAAGCAATGTTTTCTCAGGAGATCAATGAGGTGCAAGACCAGGGATACATTGGTGGTCGTTATTTTGGAAGTCATATGCATAAAAGATTTGGTCGCGTTACATTTTGGGATATATCTGTTATGGACTAAAATCTTTGTATTTTGAACAATGAACAAGTGAAGTTTCAGACTTATGTAACAACAATTTGTTAAATCCAATGTATCCGTTTTAAACGACTTTTAAATGGTCGTTCTTATATATATCTTCTGATGTTGATCTATGAAGTACCACCCCCAGACCCATATTCCGTTGCGACCCAGTTTGGGGGTGTTACAGATTGGTATCAGAGCCAAGGTTATAGAGAACCAAGTCAAATATTTTTGCTGGACTATAACCGTTTGCAAACATTGCATTCATATAAAGGGATCTTTACGAGACATACATACACTAGTGTTGCATTAGTTGGTTAGACTAGATGCATTCATGATTGATATACATGTTATTAAATACTATGTATATTACTATAAGAGTCTTATATTAATACTTATATAAGGTACTTTTGATTTTCAGATTTGGTCATGTCGGATTCAGAGGATTCCACGGTTACTTACACGGAGGTATCTAGTCCGCTTGAGGATCTGTCAGACATAGGATCTTCGGGAGTCGATGGACTGCCCATGATGCCAAAGGACCCTTATGCTTATGTTGTGGCCGCTTTTCAGGCCCCACCATCACCGGATTATATGCCTAGCCTTGAGGAGCTAGAGCAGGCACCACCTTCACCAGAGTTTGTTCCTGAGCTTGTATATCCTGAGTTTATGCCGCCGGAGGATGAGGTGTTTCTAGCAGAGGAGCAGCCACTGCTTGCTGTTGTCTCACCTACTACCGACTCACCTAGATACATTGCAGACTCTGATCCAGAGGGGGATGAGGAGGATCTTGAGGAGGACCCCGCTGATTATCATGCCGACGGAGGAGACGATGACGATGATGATGATGAGTCATCCGATGATGACGAGGATGATGATGATGATGAAGAAAGGTTGAGGA
The DNA here is from genome assembly GCA_026074375.1 of Tanacetum coccineum. Taxonomy (NCBI): domain Eukaryota; kingdom Viridiplantae; phylum Streptophyta; class Magnoliopsida; order Asterales; family Asteraceae; genus Tanacetum; species Tanacetum coccineum. The sequence goes on from BQNB010084979.1 coordinate 4,995, forward strand.
GACGAGGAGGGAAGAGAGAAGGGGAGGTAACCCACTCCGACCGACTCTGTCCCACCGACCTGTAAACCGTTTACTGCTCAAGGTATGTCTATCCGAGATGAGCCACCTACACCAGTTTTGATCTGAGGCAGAGATTGCCAGACTTCTTGTCATACCATCACCTCTACCATCACCACTCTCCCCATGGTCATCACCACTACCTTAGATCCCCTCACCACCACTACCAGTATCACCACCATTGCCAGTATCACCACCTTTACCTGTATCACCTCTACTACTACCTGTTAGTCCTACTTATCCATTGGGATTCAGAGCTGCTATGATCCGAAGAGGGCCGAATTTTTCCCACACCCCCCCCACCCCCCCCCCCCCCCCCCCCCCCCCCCACCATCCACTTCTCATTCATTACCACTACCACCACCTATCATACTCTCACATACCAGGGCATCTGTGGCCATGATGAGAGCTGCTGCACCATCCACCTACATCTTAGCATCTCGATCAGAGACACCACCATCAGGGACACCACCACTTCTACCTATACCGTTACCTACACCATCACCACCTTTGCTTTTACCCTCTACTGACCGTAGAGCGGACATGCCCGAGGTTTGTTTACCACCTCGGAAGAGGTTGTGTATTGCTCTAGGTCTGAGATATGAGGTCGGTGAGAGTTCATCTGCACCCACTGCTAGACCTACTAGAGGTTTTAGGGCAGATTATGGTTTTGTTGCCACTTTGGATGATGAGATCAGACGTGACCCTGAGAGATATGTTGGTTATGGGATTACAGACACTTGGGATGACATGGTTAAGGACATGCAGGGGACACCAGCTACGACTGATGTAGCAGGACTGAGTCAGCGGATGACAAATTTTGTCACCACTGTTAGACAGGACACATATGAGATATATGTGAGACTGGATGATGCACAGGATGACATGTCATTGATGAGCGTTGGCTTCCAACATGCGTTTAGAGATAGACATACTCATGCTCCGCAACTGCCTTACACATAGGAGAGAGAGGCTAGACTTTCCCCGTGAGGCCTGAGGATGGTCGAGTGATAATAATGCCAAACCACCCTTCTGAGGTGAAGAGCATAAGACTACTGTATTGGTACATCAACGGAGATTGTAGCCTTGCGAGCAGCAGACCGCGCTCGACAGGCACATCTTATGGAGATACTAAGACTGATGAGTACACTGCAGACATAGGTGATAGCACTGCAAGGACAACAGGGACCCGCTAGTGGTCCAGCATAGCTAGAGATACCAGAGGAGGCCGGTAGCGGTTCGTAGATTTGGTTATGTTGTAGCTATATTGTATAAAGCCTACTATGTGTTACGGGGTAACTCCGCTAATACGGAAGCTTACCTGGTATATATTTCATTTTGTAGACCTAAGATAGTGATCATTTTGTAACCGAATTAGGTCATAGTAAATGTTTCCAGATTAGATAATGGAAAGAGTATTATGTCCATGTTTGTAATCGAATTTAAATTATAATGAATATCGCATTAGTACACCAATTTACATTTTCAATTCAGTTGTATATTTCACTGTGTGATGTGATCTCACTTTACTTATTGTGCATATGTCATGTCATGGTTATGATTTTATGAAATCTAACTGGTATTATATTTTCTTGTGATTTGAAGAAAATGGCACCAAAAAGAGCCACAAGGTCAAAACCAGCCACAACAACCACCACTACATCTGTCACCAATGCTCAACTTAAGGCACTGATTGATCAAGGTGTTGCTGATGCATTAGCAACACATGACGCTGTCAGAAGCATGAATGGCGATGACAACCATAATTTGGGAATGGGTGTTAGAAGGATAGAACGAGTTGCTAGAGAATGCACTTACCCAAACTTCATGAAGTGCCAACCTCTAAATTTCAAAGGCACAGAAGGAGTTGTCGAATTGATTCAATGGTTTGAGAAAATGGAAACTGTGTTCAGTATAAGCAACTGCTCTGTGGAAAACCAAATCAAGCTTTCCAATTGTACTCTTCTTGCAGGTGCTCTAACGTGGTGGAACTCCTACGTTAGGACTGTTGGTCATGATGTTGCGTATGCAATGACTTGGACATACCTAAAAAAGAAGATGACTGACAAGTACTGCCCGAGGGGCGAGATTAAGAAGCTCGAGGCTAGTATGGATCGAAGGTAATAGGTACCGACTGATGTACAAACCAACATTTTCAGGAACTGGCATTGCCTATGTGTTAAATAGTTTTCTGAAGAATCGGACAAGATTGAGAGATATGTCGGTGGTTTGCCCGACATGATCCACGGAAGTGTAGTAGCATCAAGGCCTAAGACAATGCAAGAGGCGATTGAAATAGCAACTGAACTGATGGATAAGAAAATCCGTACTTTTGCTGAACGACAGAGTGAAAACAAAAGAAAGCAAGATGATAACCAACAACAACAACAAAACAAGAGGCAGAACACTGGCCGGGCCTACACTGCAGGATCTGGTGAGAAGAAACCTTACGGAGGATCTAAACCTCTGTGTCCTAAATGCAACTATCACCACGATGGTCCATGTGCTCCCAAATGCCACAAGTGCAACAGAGTTGGCCATCTGGCCCGCGACTGTAGGAGTCCTGCAAATACTAATGCTAGTAACAATCAGAGGGGCACTAGGGCAGGTCAGAAACCTACTTGCTATGAATGTGAAGCCTAGGGACATTTCAAGAGGGATTGTCCAAAGCTGAAAAACAACAACCGTGGTAACCAAGGTGGAAATGGCAATGCTCCAGCAAAAGTGTATGCGGTAGGCCGTGCAGGGACAAACCCAGACTCAAACGTCGTTACGGGTACGTTCCTTCTAAACAACCGCTATGCTTCTGTCTTATTTGATACTGGTGCCGATAGAAGCTTTGTGTCTACTGCATTTAGCTCCCAAATTGATATCACACCATCTACCTTAGATTATTATTATGATGTTGAACTAGCCGACGGAAGAATAATCGAGTTAAACGCTATCATTCGGGGTTGTACATTAAATTTCTTAAATCACCCATTCAACACAGACTTAATGCTCGTAGAACTTGGTAGTTTCGACGTCATAATTGGTATGGATTAGTTGGCAAAGTACCAAGATGTCATCGTTTGTGCCAAGAAAATCGTTCGTATTCCCTGGGGAAATGAAACATTGATTGTTCGCAGTGACGGGAGTGACCGGGGAAATGAGACTCGTTTGAACATCATCTCGTGCACTAAAATGCAGAAGTACATGCTAAAGGGATGTCCTATCTTTTTGGCACATATTACTACAAAGGAGACTGAAGACAAGTCGGAGAATAAGCGAACTTGAGAACGTACCGATCGTTCGAAATTTTCCTAAAGTATTTCCTGAAGACTTGCCGGGTCTCCCTCCGACTTAACAATTGATTTTCCAAAATCGATTTGATACCTGGTACTGCACCTGTAGTACGGGCACCTTATCGGTTTTCCCCGTCCAAAATGAAGGAATTATCGGACCAACTCCAAGAACTTTCTGTCAAGAGCTTCATAAGACCCAGTTCCTCACCTTGGGGAGCTCCAGTCTTGTTTGTAAAAAATAAAGATGGATCTTTTCAAATGTGTATCGACTACTCAAGAAGCAGAACAACTAACAGTTTTGGAAAGAATCGTTAGCCACTCGCAGGATCGACGATGTTTATTTGATCACTATAAGGATCCAATGTTTAATTTCTAAATAGACTTGTGATCAGGTTATCTACAAGCTTAAGTAAGGGAAGAAGATATTCCTAAGATGGAATTCAGAACTCGATATGTCCATTATAATTTCCAAGTTATGCATTTGCTTGACGCACGCACCATCGGATAAAATAAAAAAAAAAAAAACAAAAAAGAAAAATTATTGGATCCATGAACCGCGTGTGCATAGCCATTTTTGGATAAATTTATGATCGTCTTTATCGACGAATATTTGTCATCACGTCCAAAACAAGAAGGAACACCAAAGAACATCTTAAGGCAATTCTGGAATTGCTTAAGAAAGAGGAGTTGTACGCTAAATTCTCTAAATGCGAATTTTGGCTTCCCAAGGTACAATTTCTTGGCCACATGATTGATAGTCAAGGCATTCATGTGGATCCCACCAAGATCGAATCCATTAAAGATTGGGCATCTCCTAAAACGCCAACGGAGATTTGGCAATTTTTAGGTCTTGCTAGGTATTACCGAAGATTCATCAAAGGATTTTCAAAGTTTGCCAAGCCAAAGACCAAGCTTACTCAGAAGAAGGTCAAGTTTATTTGGGGCGACAAACAAGAAGCAGCGTTTTCAACTATTTAGCAGAAAGTTGTGGTAGTGCATCAATTCTGCTTTACCTAAAGGATAGCGAATACTTTATCCGCATACTACGAGCTTCAATCAAAGGTTGGCGCTGTGTTGATGCAAAGAGAGAATGATTGCTTATGCACTCACTCACCAATTGAAAATTCATGAGAAGAACTATAACCAGATCATGATTTGGAACTTGACAGGAGTGTCCATAACTTAAGATTTTGGAGGCACTATATGTATGGACCAAGTGTAACGGTGTACACAATCATCAGAGTTTACTACACGAAGTAACGAATACGGACGCAATACACGCGCGATTCCTTAATCAGAAAAAGTTGAACATGAGGCAACATCGTTGTTGAGTTGCTTAGTGATTACGATGTAGATTCGTTATCACTCGGAAAGCAAATGTTGTTACTATGCTCTGAAGCAAGAAGAGCGAATAAAGCCATTAAGAGTCGAACCATAGCATGACTATTGGTTTGGACCTTCTAGGAGTAAATCTTGAATGCTCAACTATAGCACGGAAAACCAGAGAACATCAAAACGAAGATTTGAGGCTGTTGATTGAAAATTCTAAGGCATCCAAGAATCTTAGATCTAGAAAAGTTGAACCCCATGCGGATGGAACTCTATGCTTTAATGGCAGGAGTTGGTTACCATGTTATGGTGATTTGAGGACTGTGATCATGCACGAGTCCCACAAGTCAAAATACTTCCATCCATCCGTTCTGACAAGAGTACCAGACATAAGAAGCTAAATTGGGTGCCTAATAGGAAGGCGCGACATCGCCACCTATGTTAGCAAATGCTTGACTTTTTCTAAGTCAAGGCTGAACACCAAAGGCCACGTGTATTGTTGGTTGCAACCTAAGATACCTCAATGAAATAGACAATATCACCAGGTGATTTTATCACAAAGCTTCCTAAGTCATCACAAGCTACGACACCATTTGGGTTGATATTGACCGACTTACTAAGTCTGCCATCTTTGTACCAATGAGGGAAACTGATCCCATTGAAAAATTGGGAAGAATGTACCTAAACGAGATAGTCACGAGGCATGGAATACCTGTCTCAATCATTTGTGATCGCGACCCTAGGTTCGCATCAAATTTCTGGAGGTCACTTCAGAAGGCCTTGGGTACGAATTTGGATATGAGTACTGCATATCATCCACAAACTGACGGACAAAGCGAGAGGACTATTCAGACTCTCGAGGATATGCGTGCTTGTGTGACGACCTTGGAAAGGGTTAGTTAACCATTTGCCATTATCGAGTTTCATATAACAATATTATCCACACTAGCCACCAGGCTGCAACCATTTGAAGGACTTTTAAGTTCAAAAGTGTCGATCACAATAATTTGTTATGGCGGAGGTTGGAGAAGTTCCAAACTCAATAGTCGAGCAAATAGTTCAAAACGACTGTGAAAATCCATTTTGATCAAGCAAAGAGAATTCAAAGAGGCCGTACGTGATCGACAAAAAGAGGTTACGCCGATTTAAAGCTACGCCGATGGAAATTGCAAGTGGAGATAGAGTTATGCTAAAAGTTTTCGCTTCAAAAAAGGCGTAGTATGTTTTGGCAAACGAACTAAACCCCCAGATATTGTGGAGGCCCATTCAAGTGTTAGAAAAGGGGTGGATCCGTTTTGCTTACAAGCTTGAACTTCCTCAAGAGCTGAGCAGGGTTCACAATACGTTTCATGTATCCAACTTGAAGAAGTGCTATGCTGACGAACCATTAGCCGTTCTGTTGGATAGACTACACATTGGGGATACAAACTTTATTTGTTGAGGAACCAGTAGAGATCATGATCGTGAAGTTAAACGATTGAAACAAATCCGTATCCCAATTGTCAAGGTTCGATGGAACTCTAGGAGAGGTCCTGAGTTTACATGACGTGAAGACCAATTCCGAAATAAATATCCGCACCTCTTTACAAAGACAGCACCGTCATCAAGTGCCGCGTCTTAAGCCTTGAGGACAAGGCTCATTTAATGGGGGAAGACTGTAACAATCCATATTTTAGGTCATTGTACATCGTCAATAAATTCAAATATGTATTTTAGATATTGTACGCGTTGCTTTTAAATGAAATCGTAGTTAAATCGCGTAAGCTAAAAATTTAATCTTTCAAGTGTAAAACGGGCATCAAAAAAATTAAATGTTTACATCAAGCAAGTGTTAGATAATTATTTGGAGGATAATTATTATCTTTGAAAATTTTATTTTTATTGGTTACGTAAAGTGTTTACGTTTCGCGATAAAGTGCGTTTAGGCATTCCCGAAACCACCAAAACGATTTTCTTACTTCAACAAATACCATTGTTTACCAATGCTCCATAAGTTTTTAATTAAACATCACCCTTGTTATCACATTGGCTGAATTTATCATAAAATAAATCAACCAAGACTTACAAATTGCAAGTAATATCTTTATACATGTAAACTACAACTTGTAACTTAAAAATAATGCAAGATATTTTGTATAAGACCAAAAATCATCTAATTAATTTAATCAAAAGATGGTTCAGAATGGTGTCAAAATGGTGGAATATGGTCTGAATAATTGGGGTAGTGGTATTCTTGAAGGTGGCAATGTCTTGGCTGATCAAAAGCTCTTTGATTTTGTATTAGACCCTTGTGGTCAAGGATCTCTTTAAGGGGGATGGAATGTTATATGTGGAAAATTCACAGGTCACGTGCGAGGCACGTGAGCCATTCAAACAGCCAAACCAACCAATAACAAACTTTCTCGCCTTTTACTAGTTTAAATACTTGTAATCCATTTCATTTCATTTCTAGCTTATGATTTATAATTTCTCTTTCAACATTCTCCTTCTAATCATTAGATAATTCATCATTTAATAATAAAATCCCTTTAACCAATTCTACTTCGAATTTACCTACTATCGTGAATTCTAGTGAATTGCGTTGGCTTCTCTTAATTATAATCATAATATGAGTTAATCACGTTACAGACTCGAGATGCAGTGTTGTAAGAGTTAAGATATCACAATTAACGAATGTGTTTGGGTCGGGCATCGTTTAATCTCTTCGATTTATATTGTTTTGATTATTAGGCATTTAGTATATATTAATGGTCCAACTTGTATTGTTCGATCCGGGTGTAGCATATACGATATGATCCGCCTTTATGTTTAAGCATTTTCTTCCTTGCTTATTTATTACTAACAGCGGGTCTTTGTAACATTTCTCAATTTCAGGTCATTTTACGACTCTATTATTCTTCACTATTTATTTTAGTCCAATACGCGTTTACTTTTAGTTTAACTCTTAAGCTAAATCGCGTAGACTAGAAATAATCATTTAACGTAAACGGACACCAAATAAATTAAGGTTTACGTCAAGCAAGTGTTAGGTAATTATTAAGAAGATAATTATTGACTTTGCGCATTTTATTTTTATTGGTCACGTAAAAGGCTTACGTTTCGCGATAAAATACCTCTAGACACACCTCGGAAATACCTAGACTCAAACCAATACCCACTTTAAACCTTAAACACAAAAATAATTCAATTCTTGTGTTAACAAGCCATTATGGCCGAATATAGGTGAACAAAAGGACCATAATACAAGGGATACTTACACAACATTGTACAATATCCTTCTAATTAAGGCCTTGTACCATGATAATCTTAATAAGATTATCAAAACCCTTCCTCCCCTCTACACTCCTACTCGTTCCACCAACATGATCAACTAGAAATCCTTTAAATCTATGTTAAGTACATGTACAACAAGATTTAATTAATACTTGTTCTTAATGTTCCCTAATGAGCCTAATACACATTGTGTAATAACCACCTTGGATCCTTCCTTGCTCTTGGATGCCGCGGCATATACCACACATACACATACCATAAGATTTTTAAACCTAAGTATCTTGTACCATTGATCTTGTAATTAAGATATGTACTAGGTGGTTTGAGGCAAAACCATGTCTTGTTAACCATAAACCCTAAAAACCGCCACTTATGGCCTTAGATTTGGACTTGGTTTAGAAACTAGTTAGTTACTAGACAATGTACCTATATAAGCAAGCCTCTACAAAGCCATTTATCCTTTACACATACTTAACCACTCTCCAAGAAAGAACCATCATTGTTCCTCTCTTATTTTCGGGTCATAGCATAACCGAGACCATAACCAAACACAAACATACCATCACGTACACCTCTAAGCCCACTCAAACATACAAGTAATACTAGGATCTTCAAACTAGATCATAAGAGGGTACGCGAGCCAAGACTTGGTTATTTAATAAGCTTTGAAGCTTAGGGTTGATATACGATCGTGTAGACACTTCAGGTTGTCATTTCTACGTGTCTAAACACGAAACCAAGACTCTAGGACTCTTGTAAGTTGCATTCTAAGCTTATCATACTCATATCATATGTATTTCCTTAGTTGCTAGTTAATTTGGCCACGATTAGTTTGTAAATGACAAACTAACGTGAGCTCGTATATGCATAATGCAAGGCATGTATGTTATTCGCATGTACATATGCATATTGTCTCTTGTGTGGTGCTAAAAAGATGTCAACCTATATAAAGTAAGGCTTAACAATGACTAGAGTTACATGTGTTCATTTAAAAATGAATTTGCACGAAACTTATACGTAAACATTTCGCGTAAACTTGATAGTTTGGCTTGGGAAGGAGTATACAAGTTAATTAGACGCTTGCATGTGTTAAACACGAGCCATAGGTAGGTCAAATAAGCTCAAAGTGTTCGTTCATGGTTAAACACCACAAACCCAAACCATACGCACCCATAATGGACGTGCATGTCCACTATTGGACCTTAAGACCCACGAACGAGTCACATATAGTTCTAAGAGGGGTTATCTATGGCTTAAGCACTAAAGGGTAAATTGTATAGCTTATCGAACCCTAGCGAAACCCTATAAAACCCTTAATAAACTAAACGGACCCTTAATGGACCTATTGGGCCCGACAACCCACGAACGAGCCAGATAGGCCCAACAGCCTGTTAGTTGGGACCCACGGCTTATTATTAAGCTCACTTGAGCTTATTTATGGGTTAAGAGCTTATTTAACTTCGTTAGATAGTAAGTCATGGAAATAAGTCCTATCGGGCCACTAATAAACTTATCAAGCCTTTATGAGGCCTAATATGGGCCCAACAGCCAAATAAGCTCTAACAGCTTATTGGGGGAAGTAAGACAGAAAGTTAGGGCTTATAGGAAGTCTAAGTAGCTAATGGACCTTAAGAGATCAAGCCTAAAAGCTTAAAAGGCTTATCGAGTTCATAATAGGGCCAAAAGCCCACCAATAAGCTCAAAATAAGCTCATTCGAGCTTATTACTAAGCCAAACAGTTTCAATAAACTTAAATAAGCTTAATGAGGGCT
>BQNB010084979.1:15210-28603 GCA_026074375.1 Tanacetum coccineum
CTTGACATGCCAAACACAGTACATGCAAGTAATTCACAACCAACATGTATCACAAAGTCATATAATAGTCATACGATGTCCACACTCAATTAAAACACATAATCACAGCAATTAAAACGTTTCAAACACATTTGCATAATTTTCATCCCAATTTAAAAACAATGTAAAAAGAGGGACTATGAAACTCACCTGATGCTCAACACAGCTTCCCAAATATCCTAGCACAAAACTAAACAATAAAATATGAACATGTAACACGCGACTAAGCCAAATGCTTAAGTCCATGCAACAATCATATGATGGATGTCTAAGGGCTTTACATACCTCCATGGGTCACCCCGACACCATGCTTGACTTTAACCACTCATTTACTCATAAGTCTACTTAACTACATTTTACCCGAAAATGCAGAATTTTGTAGTCACTTTATGACCACAAATAAAATACTAAATCATCAAATTAACTTTTCCTCTTTCATTCCCTACCTTCCCAATGGGTTATGAACTAGTGTGATTTAAAAAAAATATTGAGCCTAACTATTTTATAAAAATTCAACATCACAAAGTACCTAAATTCAGATCTGAACGCACACCAAAAAGTTTAATTTTCGTAAAAATACTTAGACAATGAATTAGGACTCGTGCTTTGAGCTGGAGTTAATAGACAGATAAAATATGACCTCTGATTTTTGGCTAACCTCAATTCTACTTTTAAGTAGGGGTTTTACTCCCCAAAATCAGACCCAAATCTGACCCGAATTTACTGTTTTGATAACGTTTTTTGCAAAAATTATTTGACTAACTTCCCGACCTCAAAACCTTTCGGGGACAGAATTTTTGGAAACTAGACTCTCTGAAATTCAATTTAGGTACAAGATTCATCCTAAAACACGTTACCATCATTGAGATAACATCACTTGAACACAGACCTAAAATCTGCCAAACCCTAATTCATAAATTAACGCGATCTAATCCTAACCGTTTGCACCAATATGATCCTAATCAAACCCTAAACGCACTAGCATGATCATAACATCATTAATTATAGAAGTTTTAAAACCTAATGATCCACCATAATAATTGTTACATGATTAAAACAAGAATTAAAATATAATTTGATTAATAGAATAAAGATCTAACATGTTTCTTTTATATATGAAAGATGATCTAACCTTGTTTTCTTGAAAGCTTAAAAAAAATAAAAATGGCAGCTAGGGTTTGAGTAGGGTTCGACTGAAAAAGAAAAGAAAAGAGAGAATACAGATTTTTTTGGTTTTAATAATATTACTGATTTGTGTTGGACTTGGATTTGGGCTCCCTTTTGTTTTTCTTTTGTTCAAACCGATCCAACAAACACCCCTTTTAACAAATTTAGTTTTTTAATTTAGTTTATAGAATTTCAAAATTTATACATATATATATATGTTATTTATATTTTTTTATAAAAACTATATTTATTACATATTTACTTAAAACCCTTATTAAATAAATACACTAAACTTAAAATAAAAACACTTACACTACTTAATATTATTTTTCCCAAATTATTTTTTATTAATTACCTCATATATAAATTATCAAACCTCAACATTCTAATTAAATTTTCAACCCGAGATTAACGATTCACACTTCATTAATTTTGCAAACCTTTTAAATAAAACTAGTTTTAAACTTACTATTTATAAATTTCATTTCATAAATTACTTTGAAATGAAATGACTAAATCATTCATTTCCACTATCACAAACCCATATAATAACACATACCAAATCACATATATCACCAAATCGACTTACGCACATAAATTAAAACACATAAAGCTAGCTAGGTTAACACTAATAGTTAAACTAACCTCGTTAAACCATGGTTGTCACAGTCTCCCCTCCTTAAGGAAATTTCATCCTGCAATTTAATCGCTTCTATTGATAAGAATTTTGCTTACCCACACGAGAGCATAAATAGCAGCATAACAGCTATAAACAAAAGAGAACATCAACTACATGAGTCTCGCCCGTCCTCGAGGAAACTCGTCAAATACCTTAGGTTGTGTAACAACTTGATCCATAACTCAACCCCGTAACTCATCAAACAAGAACTGTCTTGAAATTAAGTTATGTGTTGTTACAAAGCTTAACGTTTTTGAAGAATTGGCTCGACTTCAGGTTTACTTAATATATAACTTTAACCAAACCACCTAAGAACATTTAAGGGTGCACTAAAGTCTGCCAGTAACCCTATGTACACAACTTTAATTAGTACTTTCAACGATAGCTTGCTCAACGAGCAAGTGTGGATACTAGTTTTCATGAAATCCTCATGACCTCGCTTCGAGTTCTAATGGTATTTAACTATCGGAATCCTACCACGCTTCAAACTTTTAACCTCGTGATCGATAATCTCAACAAGTTCTTCAACAACAGGAAGAGTTTTGTTTACCTTAAATTCTTCTATAGGCAGATGCAGATTTGCATCCGCCAAATATTTCTTTGAATTTGAAACACATCAAGTACACTATGTAACACCCCCATTTTTGACATATAGCAGCGGAAGCTAATCTGGGGTAATATGCTTCATGGATTCAAATAAAGAAAAAAAAAAAAAAAAAAACCCAAAAAAAAAAACAGAAACATACATAATCATAGAAAACGACTCATAAATAGACGTTTTGGAAAATTTTGTTGTCATTTATTTATTCATCAAAGTTTTTACAAAAAGAGGTCCCAAAATCTAGAAACATAAAATTTGAATGATAACAATTTAGCCATCTTCAAGTTCGTGCCACTTCGTGCCATAAGTTGCTCAATTACCTGAGATAAACATGCTAAAAAGGTCAACACAATGGTTGAGTAAAATTCATAGGTTTTAAAGTATAATAGTTGAATACAAGTAAATAGTGGTTAAGTTGTTATACACCCATAGTTTGTAATAATTGTAATTTCATTTACAATTATCATAGTAAACAGTATTATTGCATTTAAGCTCATGACACCAACACGTTAACATGAAATCATCGTAGTAACATTGGGGAGGAACCTACGCCCTCATGAAAGGTAACTTGCCAAAGTTACCCATTATAATCAAATATAGTGCTATTGGTACCAAAAGTATAGGCACATCAATGGGAGTCGTCACACCTCGATAGATCTATCCATAATATTCGCGTTCACTCGCAAGTGACTAATGGTTCATGATTAAGAAATATTGGCAATGCAGGCAAACTTAGGCAATAATGCATCAGAATAGCATACAGTTTGAAAAACACTTGTATTCATGGTTTATAGCATGTATCTCCCCACGGAGTTTAGAAAACATGTAAAAGTAGGACTATGAACTCACCTTAACAGGGAAATCTGATTGATGACAAAAGTATATCAAATGAAAGTAACGGCCTCGTCACGCAACCTGGGTAATATGTCAAGTCTTAGTTTGTTTGTTTATGTTTCAAAACTTCATGATGATTAATCATACATATTATTTTGATTTATTAATTTATGAAAATATTATATCACTGTTTGGGCTATCATAATTTAGAAGTCATGCAGTAAACGTTTAAGGAGCCATGACACTTTAAATCGTAAATCAAGCAAAATCATCAAAACGTATACTCAAATGAAACCTTTCACATGAAATTCTCTAGTAATGTGATACAATAAGATTTTAAGTTTCTTCAAAAGCTAGTCGATGATAAGTTATGTTAAATATAAACTTAATTGTTTTTATAATGCTACGATCTGATGAATTAATAACGAAAAATGTGTCAGGTTTTAATAAAATCGAGTCTTAAAATATTTATATATTGTATTTTCTATAACAACCATGTTTAAAGTGTGTTACTGCAAATATTACGATATTTAAACTAAACAAGTCCTTTGGTTTTAATAATGACAAACAAGTAACTTGTAATACATAACCTAAAATGTACAAGTTACGCGTGATTACAACTCATCAACGCATACAATTATCAACACCTCTAGACGTTTTGAGTCTAATCATGCTTCAACTAAAGGTACGAATATGTCTGTTATGTTGCACTACGATCAACCTAATTAACAAACTAACCTATGTAAGTTTACTTACACTTAATAAGTAATTATTCACATTAGAGAATAGGACAAAACTTAATTACTTATTTAACTAATACTAGATCTTTCTTCTAGAAGTAATCTTCCATATTAGGAAACAATGTTAGAAGATCAAAACATGTCTAGCCATATTAGATAATAGGACAAAATAATTAGGGAATAAAGACAAAACTAATTATTCTTGCTTAGCCATTTTTGGAAACAAATCTTACAAGATCTTTTCTAATCTAGCAAATCTTACCATTTTAATGTTAAGCTTGATTTAATCAGATTTTATAAGTACATTAAAGATCTAAGCAAAATATTTAAAAAGATTTAAAAAGATTTTCAACAATTTTGAAATTGGCCCAAGGGGTCCACGGATCCACCTAAAAGGCAGACGGATCCACCATCTCTGGATCTGTAGCACCTTGATGGCCAAGTTTTAGGTTTTTTATAAATACCACCTATTTGCTTAGTTTTTCGCCCAAGCTTTTCACAACTTTTCTTCTACATTATTACACACATATTATTACACACATTTAGGATCATTATAAACAAGTTTTTATAATGTAAAAACATAATTAATCATATAATCAAAACCCCAATAACCCTTGATCATAATGCTTCTAACTTTCATTGGTTGCAAGCATGATTCTGCATGATCCTCCATTCAAGCAAGCTTAGAGATCTTGCCATCATCATCCACCATATACCTACATATATGAAGATCTATCACAAAAAGCCAAGAGACTTGTCATCTTCGTCAACAACATCACGCTTAGTGATCTTGATGTTTTAGATTAGGCTTTTACATCCAATTGACAATTATGTCTTGGATCATCATTGTACAACAAACTAGATGCTAGGTGGTTTATGTGTTTAGGCCATAAAACACAAGGTTTGTTATGTTGGGCCATAAAACATAACAGGTTTGGTTGTACCCGAAGAAGTACTCGGTATTTAGCTTAGTACCGGATAAAGTGTAAGAGACATTAGGATGGTTCTACCTCGAAGTAGGACTCAATATTTAGCTTAGTACCGGATAAAGTGTAAGCGACATTGTGTGGTTTTCTCCACCTTAAAGGATCTTGTTGATTTAGTGAAGTAACTCTCAATTTGGGTACTTGAGGAGTGGAGTAGGGCGAAGAGGAGCTTCGTAGCCGAACCACTATAAATCATCGTGTCCAGTTTGCACTTTCTTTTACTTATCGCTTTACATTTATATTTGCCTTTATCGCTTTATGTTTATGTTTGTATTGCATCTATGTTTGTGTTGTATATTGTATTGTGGTGATATGCTTTGTTTGATGTTATTTATTATAGTTGACGTATAAACTTGATTGGTTGTTTGATACAAAAGTCTTAAGTTTATAATGGAAACGTATTCACCCCCCCTCTACGATTCCATAGGAGCCACACTTAACTGCTCTCAAACATATCCTATGCTATGTTCAGGGCACCCTGGAGTTTGGTCTTCACTTATATGCTTCCGCTACTACATCTTTAGTTGGGTACACTGATGCTGATTGGAGATGGTTAGCACCTTTACTCGCAGGTATACTTATCGGTTATTGTGTATTTCTAGGAAAATAACCTTTTGTCCCGTGGTATGCCAAACTACAAACACACAATCTCCGCTCTAGTGTTGAGCAGGAAATACCAGGGTGTTGCTAATGTTGTTGCAGAAACTACATGGATTCGCAATCTCCTTCGTGACTTACACTCTCCTCTTTTGACAGCTACTATGTTTTACTGTGATAACGTTAATGCAGTTTATATGTCAGCCAACCCGAGTCAACACCAATGCACCAAACATATTGAGATTGATATACACTTGGTTCGTTGCTAATGGTAAAGTCTGGTTTGTTAGAGTTCTTCATGTCCTTTTTCATTTTTAGTATGCTGTTATCGTCACTAAGGTTTTCCCCTCAGCTTTAATTAAAGATTTTTGCTCCAGCTTGAGCGTCCATCCTCCTCCTGCTCAAACTGCGAGGAGTATTAGCATGCACATATTTTTAGTATGAACTTAATAGTCATACTCTATTCTTGGTATGATTTATAGACTTTATCATGATTTCTGTAAATGAGTTGTAGGCCTTATCGTGATTTGATGTAGATGAGTTGTAGGCTTTATCTTGGGCTCAAGCCTTTCCCTTGTAACCTATATATAATGTATGTTTTGTGGAGACAATCAAGGAATCAAATTAAGCCTTCTAATATAAAGATTCTAGATGATAGGAAAACATTTGGGTCAAAGTTGGTAATTTTTCTTTTTGAAAAGTTAGTAAGTGCTTGCTGAATTTTATATAAAATTGGGTTTATGAGCGTTTTTGAGCTCGTGAAATTTAACGAATAATATTATATGATTAATAAAGTATTAGCGCGCGTTTGGTCATGTCTAAAAATAGCAAGTTTCATTTCGGACTATATATATGTATATATATACTTAATACTAAAAGTAGAGTGTATGTTTAAAACTAATTGGGTGATGTTAGATTTTTCCGAGAAAATAAATATTATTACGAGACGATATTAACGTCCTAAATTTCTAAACTTTCCAGAAATAGAAACTTTCCTAATTTATAAACTTTCTAAAAATAGAAACTTTCCAAAAATATAATTTTTTCAGAAAAGTGGCATAACATAAATACGGATACTATATTTTTCTTAAAAGTTTGTTTGTACTAAATAACTTAGGATATACACACATGTGGATTCTTCTATACTCTTATTTATATATAAATGACTTATATGTCATTTATTATATATTTCATGTTTCTAATTGCGCACCATCATTCTAGGTCACGGTTAGGAGTTCTTATCTCTAATCTCTTTGTCGTTGATATCCTATTCTATTTGCTTGAGGTGAGTTCATAACCCCTTTTTCATTACTTACTTGTTTTATAAAATTTCAGGGAAGATTACATGCTTGTTTTACATTTTGAACACAAGTACTTTTGAATTGTATGCTATTCAGATATTGCCTGATTTTTTTTGTATTTTTTATCTATTTGCCTAAGTACCCTTATTGCCACTTAAGTCCTGTTAGCCTAATCCAAACTTCCAATTGTTAATAAGATTCACCTTATAACACATGATCCGGAGGTATGGTAAAATGGAAAAGAAATTGATCCATGTTTATTAGAGAGAAAATATAAAGATGGGAAGTTGTGTGTGTGTTTGGTTGAAAGAAAAAAGGAGAAAAATACACACACACACTTTTTACAAAAGTGAGCTTCTACCCCTCCATGGAAGTATGGAAGGGGTATTTATAGTCCCGACATCGACTAGCTAAACTAACTCGACCCGACTATAAATGATAAATGTAATTCCGGATTAGTCACCATATTTTAAGGCTAACAATCTTCCCCCAATATGTGGACATACGGAATTACTTACAATGTTCCTATCAGCCACAAATACAACACAAATAAAGTCTTCCAAAGCTGAAGATGTCTTCTGAGCACTCCTTGTCTTGAAACTTGTACTCCAGCTTGGATTTTCTGTGTCTTTACTTGTACAGGAACCATTGTAGTATGCATGAGTTGGATTAACTTCCCCCCAATCCATGCAGCATGTCTTGAAAAGCTTTCTTCATAGACTCCTTTTTGGCTAAGTTTCTGAATCAGCTTCCCCCAAACCAACATCCCTATCTTGAGCAGATTCTGAAACATTGATGTAGCTTGAGCAATCTTCTACTTGTCATCAAAGTGCACAGCAGAATTTTATAGAAGTTAAACCACGACCACTGCTTCTTGTCATTAGGGCTTGGTTAATATTTGTTCGGGGGTGCATGCAAGAAATCATCAACAATTCTTCTCACATATGTAGAATACTTCATAAACCATACTTGGTAAAGCAGTATACACTACTTCCCCCTGGAAGTTGACATGGTAACATCAAAGTCAACTAAGTCCCGGATGTACACATATCCTAGAAAATTGTTAACATTAGATTCACCTTATAACACATGATCCGGAGGCATGGTAAAGTGAAAGAGAAATTGAGCCATGTTTATTAGAGAGAAAGGATAAAAGATATGAGAAGTTGTGTGTGTGGTTGAGAGAAAAGAAGGAAGACACACACACTCACACTTTACAAATGTGAACTTCTACCCCTCCATGGAAGTATGGAGGGGGTATTTATAGTCCCGGGCTTGACTAGCTAAACTAACCCGACACAACTATAAATGATAAATGTAATTCCGGATTAGTCACCATATTTTAGGGCTAACAATCTTCCCCAAATATGTGGACATATGGAATTACTTACAATGTTCCTATCAGGCACAAATACAACACAAATAAAGTCTTCCAAAGCTGAAGATGTCTTCTGAGTACTCCTTGTCTTGAAACTTGTACTCCAGCTTGGATTTTCTGTGTCTTTACTTGTACAGGAACCATTGTAGTATGCATGAGTTGAATTAACTTCCCCCTAATCCATGCAGCATGTCTTGAAAATCTTTCTTCATAGACTTCTTTTTGTTGAAGTTTCTAAATCAGCTTCCCCCCAAACCAACATCTCTATCTTGAGCAGATTTTGAAACATTGATGTAGCTTGAACAATCTTCTACTTGTCATCAAAGTGCACAGCAAGATCAAGGAGAGTACTCAGAGAGACTCTTATTAAGCTTTTGGAATCGCTTTGGAAGAAGACTTTATTTGTGTTGTTACTTTGTGCCTGATAGGGAATATTGTATGTAATTCCGTTTATGTCCACATATTGGTGGGAAGATTAGTTAGCCCTTTATTTGGTGACTAATTCGATTTACATTTATCATTTAGGTCTGGTCGGGTTAGTTTAGTAGTCGTTGTCGGGCTAATAAATACCCCTCCTTTATATTCCCATGGAGGGGTAGAGAAGTTTCACATTTGTATAATGTGTTGAGAGTGTGTGTTTTTTCTCTTTTCTTCAAGCACAACACAACTTCTATTTATTCGTTTCTTTCTCTAATAAATGGACTACAATCTCTTTAAATTAACCATGCCTCTCGATCGTTGTTCTAAAGATTGTGATTCTTATGTTATACACTTTTTAGTTGTCAAAATCCCCTTGGAAAATGCCTTGCATATATCTTATAAATACCTGGAATATTATACTTAATCACACTTATTTTGTTGTTTTCTAGAAAAAAATACACAAGTTATTTGGCCAAGTAAACGAGGTATTGGCAATAAGATCTCAATAAACAAGGCATTAGAGTTTAATTGATGTGATTTTAATGGGATGCTTTACAAGTTGAATAATTATCCACTTATGATTTGGAGTTACTATGGAAAGGCTCGTGAATGAATTTGTGGAAGAAAACTGAAGCCGAGATAATAAGAGGAATATTCCTGAGACATATAAGGAAATCGTGCTCTAGTATTTTGACCATAACTTATTCATACTAACTCCTTTGAAGTTGATTCAAGCGGACATGGAAATAGGAAAGTGATATCTACAATTCGTATTTTGAGATAGAGCGAAAATCACATCCCTAAAGTGCAAAAGTTGCAATGACTTAAATTTTGCTTTTGTTTGTTGTTTTGTTACGCAAAGTATAACTAACACTTTGGTTACGCCAATATATATAAACTCTTCAGTTACGCCGTGTAACCTAACTCTAGGTTACGGAGGTATAGTGCTGACCCCGTCATCAATTACGCAGTAACCCATTACTCGTCATACTAGTTGCGGATATGCCCTAGTCAATGATTCAAGGGCGTAACCCTTCTATTTGTATTACGCCGTTAAAGTCCATATTTTGCTAATTTATTGGAATGTCTAAATCGGCATGGTTACGGTGCTGTAACAAAACCGAATCAATAGTTACCGCATATAACCAATCAAAAGCTATAAATAGAGGTCAAAAATTCAGCCTTATTAATCAGTCCCTTCTTCCCTCCATTCTGTAGGGGGACGACTGTTGAGACATTACCCAAGTCATTTTTAGCACTATTTAGCCATTTTAAAGGAAGAATATAGGTCCGATCATCATCATTCATAGGTTTGGTTTGATTATGATGTTTTCATTACTTTCATTTAATTGGAGTGTTAGTAGTGATACTGATTGTATGATGAATACAATTTTTGGCCTAAATCATTTCTTAATTATTTTCATTATGATTTCATTTATGTCTTGTTTAATTATTGGTATCTATCTGGATTATTATACTTTGATACATAAGAATGCCAAATTTGATGCTCACTTACCATGGACCAAAAGTAGGACACTAAATTCTAGTTTCTATGACAGTGTGGGCGGGATTCCACGTGATAATGTGGATTAGATGACCATTTGATACTAGTTTCCACCACACTGTAGATATTAAATCAAATCATTAAGTACTATTAAGAAGTAATTAGGGCTTTTCTTTTTGCACCTTTCTTTTCATTCGATCCTACATAGATCATTTCAATTAAAGTTTTCACGTTCTTAAATCCAAACGCGATAATTTAAATTGCTTTCTAGTTTCATAGTAGATAGCCTCATTTTAAAAGCCTTACACATAGCTCTGTGGGTCGACCTTAGACTTATCTCAAGTATACTACACGCGACCGGGTACACTGCTCGTTAGTGTGTATATAGATCTTAGGTGGTTCGCAGTTTATAAATTTAAAACCTGATCCATTTAAAAGAAAATACGCATTAGTTTGGCCGGTTACACAAGAGAAGAAAAAGGGGTGGGCTTTTAGCCTAAGTTGCCATAATTAAAGCCCTAATTCCACCCTTATATAAGGAGATCAATTGTGTTTATTTTTCTCCATGCCTTTCTCTTCTTCTTCACTTATGGTTGAACGAAACAAACACCTCATGAAAGGAGTTTGAGTTTTGATTATGTTTCTAGTATCGGTATTCGTTAGTTCGAGGCACTAGCATCCGGGTGATATTGGTTAACGTGTAGTATGGATACACGTAGAGGTTACTTCCTTTAGAAATTTGAAGGGTCTCGGGTTCGCACGGTTTAATACACGTGCGTATTTTGAAGAAGCTCTGGTTCTTCCATAGCTTGACTGCTATACGGTACGCATTCTCGTTTATGTTTTATGTTAATTATAGTTGCTATATGTGTTTATTTTCACTTCGTAGCTCGTAGAATATTATGTGTAATATTAGGTTATTGAATAACCATTTCTGTCACTAACATACACACACATAATTTTTTTAAAAATAAAAACATATAGTATTTTACAAGAATTGTGTGTTGTAGAATAATACTCATGAATTGTCAAAAACTATGCATATTGTACGTGACAACAAATAGTTTTTTGCACAAACAAAATATATGACAATCTTGAAGTAAGAAGTTAACTTGTCATTATTTATTAACCTCACACTTACAAGTCGTCTTAGGTTTAATGGAACACATTATGAAAATATTTATTTGTCTTCTTTTAAAAGAGTGTTCGTGAGGGTCAAGAAAGATTTCGAATATATATCGACTCATTATTCAAATTATGATTGATATTATTATTGAATCTAACTGACAAGTTTTCGAGTAAGAACATGAAATCAAGATTAGAATTTATCTAGATCATGGGAATATCAATCAAATGACCATAGATATTTTTCCGAGTCTACATGTTTAATGTTAGGATTTCATTTTATGTGACGACATTACGGAATTACCATAATTTAATATAGTTCCATACGCAGGGACTAGAATAGTCATTATTGTATAGTTATGAAGCGTGTGGGCTATATATACCCCTCCAAGGATTCCATGGAGGGGTTGAGACTCTTATATTCATTTTCACTTCTCATAATAAAACACACATTTACTTTCTCTCTTTACTCTCTCACTAGAAACATGTTTATCTCTTGATTTGAGTCTCCCCGACCACCGGATCTATGATTCTTTAAATATGTCAATTGGTATCATGAGCCTTGCTTTCATTCTTGGGTTGGTTTGATTTTTTATGGTCCGGTTGGTGGTCTCAAATCTGTCACTTTATTGTGTATGTTATTTCGTAGAAGTGACAGCTTATGTAGGCTTATATTTAAGCTGTTAAGTCATGTGGTGTTGAATATTTTAGTTTTGTATGTTACGTTTTTTTGGTTTCTTATGAATTTTTTTTATATAACAAGTCATATTTTTTTGGTCTTTGTCTTACAACAGTCCATGTTAGTCCCACTTTCTTGGTCTAATAAAATACTCAAAAGTCCAATCTATACACTACACGGTTTCAGATACTTATTCTTTGTTAAGCTAATAAAATAATATTTTTTGGCACTTTTTTGAGTCATTTTAAGAAGTTTCTATCACCTTTTGAGGTTTTGAAAGATTATTATGCTTCATAGCGGTTTGGCAAAAAGAAAAAAACCAGATCTATATTTTCTGATTATAGTACTGACAGTTTTATTTGTTTGGCAAAAAGACAAAATGACAGCGGTTTGGTTAAAGTAGCCACGACAGTTTGCTTAAACCACTGCCGTAGCGGTTTGATAATAGGTGCCAGCGGTTTATACACTTCATGGTTTACCAAAACAAACCGCTGCCCATTTTAATAGTTGCCAGCGGTTTGGTAAAAATTGTATTGTACCAGTTTGGTAAAGATTTAATACAGCGGTTTGGCGTACAGCGGTTTGTTGAACGAGTCAAGAAAGTCAACTCAGCCAAGTCAACTCGGTATTTACTGAGTTGACTGAGTCAAACTTAATCGAGTTGTTGACCGAGTCAAACCAGAAAAAGAAAAATAACAGAGGACAAGAAGAAGAAAACTAATCTAATAAAATCCATAACCAAATTCAACATTCAACCAAATCCAACTATATCCTAAACTCCATCGATACAAACAATATCCAACAAATCCACATCCTATCCTAATTCCCATCATCACAATAATCATCTCTCTACAACTCCATCAATCTAGACTCGAAAACTACATTTAAAAGGATCTCAGATTTTAAACTTGTTCACAAATCTCAAAAGATTTACAAATTTTATTGAACCCATCATAGATCTGTGAAAAGTTTAAACTTTTCTTTTAATTTCCAAAATTAAAGAGAGAATGATAACATACATGTTACACTTGGTCTTTGTTTTGTTCGATTAATTCAAGAAACGAAATCAAAACAAGCAATATACCTACCTGAGACCTCTTTTTCAAGATCTTGAAGACGATTATTATCTTCTTGGTTCTTGACTACTTGTGTTGTTCGAATGGTTTTGTGCAAAAGATAAAAGGTTGTTGTTGTCTCGAATGGATTGAAGAAGAAATGATATAATTGATTTGATGGCTGATATTCATGTGGATATTTCTATAGGGTTAGAGGGTAGGGAACGGATAGCTAGTAGCTTGGCCGATGGCGCACCACTCCGTGGCTCGCGCCAAGCCTTCTCGCGC
>BQNB010084980.1:0-28602 GCA_026074375.1 Tanacetum coccineum
GTCTGTTTTTTTACGTTTTCGTCCGATTTCTTACGATTTCGTCCGTTTTTTTACGTTTTTGTCATATTTCTTACGTTTTCGCCCTTTTTTTTACGGTTTCGTCCGATTACTTACGTTTTCGTCTGTTTGTTTACGTTTTCGTCCGATTTCTTACGTTTTCGTCTGTTTTTTTACGTTTTCGTTTTTTTTTACGTTTTCGTCCGATTTCTTACGTTTTTGTCTGTTTTTTACGTTTTCGTCTGATTTCTTACGTTTTCACCCGATTTCTTACTTTTTTCGCCCGTTTTTTACGTTTTTGTCAGATTTCTTACTTTTTCGTCTGTTTTTTTACCTTTTCGTCCGATTTATTACGTTTTCGTCTCTTTTTTTCGTTTTCGTCCGATTTCTTACGTTTTCGTCCGATTTCTTACATTTTCGTCCGATTTCTTACGTTTTCGTCCGTTTTTTTAAGTTTTCGTCAGATTTCTTACATTTTCGTCCGATTTGTTACGTTTTCGTCCGATTTTTTTTTTTGACGTTTTTTGTCCGATTCTTACGTTTCGTCTGATTTTGTTACAGTTTTCGTCCGATCTTTCTTAACGTTTTCCGTCCGTTTTTTTATGTTTTCGTCAGATTTCTTACGTTTTCGTCAGATTTCTTACGTTTTTCGTCTATTTTTTTGCGTTTCGTACGATTTCTTACGTTTTCTTCTGTTTTTTTACGTTTTCGTCTGATTTCTTACGTTTTCACCCGATTCCTTACTTTTTCACCCGTTTTTTTTATGTTCTGGTCAGATTTCTTACGTTTTCGTCTGTTTTTTTAAGTTTTCGTCCGATTTATTACGTTTTCGTCTCTTTTTTTCGTTTTCGTCCGATTTCTTACGTTTTCGTCTGATTTCTTACGTTTTCGTCCGATTTCTTACGTTTTCGTCCGATTTCTTACGTTTTCGCCCATTTTTACGTTTTTGTCAGATTTCTTACGTTTTTTTCAGATTTCTTACGTTTTCGTCCGTTTTTTAAGTTTTCGACCGTTTTTTACGTTTTCGTCCGTTTTTTAACGTTTTCGTCCGATTTATTACGTTTTCGTCTCTTTTTTCGTTTTCGTCCGATTTCATACGTTTTCGTCCGATTTGTTACGTTTTCATCCGATTTCTTACGTTTTCGCCTGTTTTTTTACGTTTTTGTCAGATTTCATACGCTTTCGTTTGTTTTTTTACGTTTTCGTCCGATTCACATTTTTTTTTTTCATCGATTTTTTACTTTTCCGTCCGATTTCTTAAGTGTTCGTATCGATTTATTAGGTTTTTTACGGTTCGTTCCATTTTCTTACGTTTTATACGTCTTTATTCGTTTTCAGAAAAAGGCAAAAACGAAAAAAAACAGACGAAAGTGGATAGAAACGTAAGAAAACCGACGAGAACGTACGAAAACGAACGTAAACAGACGTAAATGTAAAAAATCGGACAAAAACGTAAGAAAACAAACGAAAACGTAAGAAATCGGACGAAAACGTAAAAAACTGACGAAAACGTAAGAAAACGGACGAAAACGTATCAAAACAGAGGAAAACGTAAGAAAACGGTCGAAAACGTAAAAAACGTATGCAAACGTAAAAAAACTGACGAAAACGTAAGAAATCGGACAAAAGCGTAAAAAATGTACGGACAAAACGTAAAAAAACGTATGCAAACGTAAAAAAACTAACGAAAACGTAAATAACGGACAAAAACATAAAAAAAACGGATGAAAACGTAAAAAACAGACGAAAACGTAAAAAACGGACGAAAGCGTAAGAAAACGGACGAAAACGTAAGAAATAACGTAAATAATCGGACGAAAACGTAACAAAACGGACGAAAATGTAAGAAAATGGTCGAAAACGTATGCAAACGTAAAAAAAACTGACGAAAACGTAAGAAATCGGACGAAAACGTAAAAAATGGACGAAAACCTAAGAAAACGGACGAAAACGTAACAAAACGGAAGAAAACGGTCAAAAACGTAAAAACCCATATGCAAACGTAAAAAAACTGACGAAGACGTAAGAAATCGGACGAAAACGTAAGAAATCGGACAAAAACGTAAAAAAACGGACGAAAACATAAGAAATCGGACGAAAACGTAAAAAAACCAGACGTAAACGTAAGAAAACGGACGAAAACGGTCGAAAACGTATGCAAACGTAAAAAAATGACGAAAACGTAAGAAATCGGACGAAAACGTAAGAAATCGGACAAAAACATAAAAAACGGACGAAAGCGTAAAAAATGACGAAAACGTAAAAAAATAGACGAAAACGTAAAAAACGGACGAAAACGTAAAAAATACAGACGAAAACGCTAAAAACGGTCAAAAACGTAAAAACCGTATGAAAACGTAAAAAAACGGTCGAAAACGTAAAAACCGTATGAAAACGTAAAAAAAGGGACGAAAACGTAAAAAATCGGTCAAAAACGTAAAAAAACTGACGAAAACGTAAAAAAAGGTAAAAAAACGGACGAAGATGTAAGAAATCGGACGAAAACGTAAGAAATTTGACGAAAACGTAAAAAACCGATGAAAACGTAAAAAATCGGCCGAAAACCGAAAAAAGACAAACGTAAGAAACGTAAAAACGGACAACAACTAAAAAGCCACGAAACGTATAAAGCGTTCAGAAATGTATGAAAACACCATAATTTAGTAGGTCGACCCAACCCAAACCGTTTGACTCATGACCCGTTAGACCCATTTTTAAAACATGACATGTTTGACCCATTGACCCATTGGACCCATAACCCATTTGACCCATGACCCAAACCAACCCAACCCAACCCATTTGCCACCTCTAGTTTTAAGGATCTCACTAGTTTCATCCTTAGTGGCTAAGAAGTAAACCCAACTAACCCTACTATAGTCATCTGTGACAACTAGGCAGTACATCTTTTTCATTAGACTCTTTACAAATGTTGGGCCAAACAAATCCATATGCAACATTTGTAAAGGTTGGCTGATTGAACTGACTATTTTGGTCTTACAAGAAGCTCTGTGTTGCTTTCCCTTCTGACAAGCAACACATGTATGATTATTTTCAAAAATATTTGAAGGTAAACCTCTTACAAGGTTTTCCCTTACCAGTTTGTTCATTGTTTTGAAATTTATATGCCCAAGCCTCCTATGCCAAAGATTAGATTCATCTAATGTGGCCTTTGCAAAGAGATAAGTTAGACCTCCTGAAGGAACAATATTTCTTAAATCAAACGACTGACATGTTCTATCTTTTCTAGGAACTCTAAGCAAGACATGATTTTTCATCATAGCATAAAAGTCAAAGACAAACATACAAATTCAGTGACTGTAAAAAAAGAACATTGATTTTCTTGATCACACATTATTGTGAGACATTAAAAATGTTAACTTAAGCTCCTTAACAAAGTACACATCTTCAAAACCTAATTTACATGTACTGATTTTACCTTTACCAGTGATTTTACCTCCTTTGGGATCTCCTCCAAAGGCAACAAATCCACCATCAATTTCTTCATAATCTAAGAGGTAGGACTTGTTTCCAGTCATGTGCCTAGAGCATGCACTGTCAATGACTCTTTTTTTCTGCAATTCTAACTATGGATTGCCCTGCACAAAAAGTAAGAGAATCAGGCTCTCTTGGGGACCCAAGCTATTACAGACTTGGATCTGCCTTGTGCATCAACATAGTCAAATCTTTTAAAGTTCATTGATGCACCATTGTGTCTGGAGACATGGTCTAAATTTTTTTGCTTTGGTCTACCAACCCAACATGCTGAGGCCTTAACAACATTAGCCTCATTTCCTTTATTATCACTTACTACTGCTTTTGGCCCAACAGTTATATATATATATATATATATATATATATATATATATTTGTAAAAACCTAAGTTTTTATAAAAACCTAAGTTAATTTGATTAAACCTTTTTACTTAAATGCTACTTACCAAACTTTCTAAATATAACTTTCATTTCACCAAACCACTTTATATTTTTAGAACGTTTGCTATAAACTTCTATATTTCACTTACCTATTTCATTTCTAAAATGCCACATTTCCCATAAACACTTAATACTTAATCATCCAACTACTAACGTAGCATTACATGTCATACGCCATTCCTTTCCATTATCACTAAACGTGAACAAATGGCATAATCAATAATCCAACACAAACATACTCAAAATGAGATGCTCATACACCTCAAAATGATATCATGCACATACTTAACTCACTTAGCACACGGTTGTCACAATTATTTTTAAAAATCTTTGAAGGTAAACCTCTGACAAGGTTTCCCCTCACTAGTTTGTTTAGTGTTTTGAAATTTATATGCCCAAGCCTTCTATGCTATAGATTAGATTCATCTAATGTGACCTTTGCAAAGAGACAAGTTAGACCTCCTGAAGGAACAATATTCTTTAAATCAACACTGTACATGTTATCTTTTCTAGGAACTCTAAACAAGACATGATTTTCATCAAGTAGCTTAAAGTCAGGAGACAAAATAACACGTTCATTGTCTATAAAAAGAACACTGTTTTTCTTGTCACACATTTGTGAGACACTAAAAAGGTTAAAGTTAAGCTCCTTAACAAAGTACACATCTTCAAAATTCAATTTACATGTACTAATTTTACCTTTACCAGTGATTCTACCTCCTTTGGGATCTCTTCCAAATGCAACAAATCCACCATTAATTTCTTCGTAATCTGAGTGGTTGGACTTGTTTTTGGTCATGTGCCTAAAGCATCTATTGTCAATTACTCCTTTTTCCTTCAATTCTAGTTGTGGATTGCCCTGCACAAAAGTAAGAGAATCAGGCTCTCTTGGGGACCCAAGCCATTACATACTTGGATCTGCCTTATGCATCAACATAGTCAAATCTTTTAAAATTCATTGATGCACCATTATATCTGGAGAGATGGTCTAAAACCTTTTGCTTTAGTCTCCAAACCCAACATGTTGAGGCCTTAACAGCATCAGCCTTATTTCTCTTATTTTCACTTACTACTGCTTTTGGCCTAGCAGTAGTAACATTTCCCTTAACAGTATTAACTTTTTCTTTTAAATTACTATTCTTATTTGTTGTAGACTTGTTAAACGGCCTTCTAGCATGTGTGTGTGCACTATTAAAAACATTTGATGTTGTCCTTGCACTATTTACTGTTGGTCTTAGGTAGGTAGTATTAATTAGTATGGAAGTATTAACTAATACTGCTATTTTTGAAAAGTTTTGCCCAACAGTATTAAGTGTTTTAATGCCAGATTTCATTAAGACTGCTTTTGGAATAACATTTCCTTTTGGCTGCTTTTGGCCAACAAAATTTCCTTTTGGGATAGGGGGAACGTCAATCTTTGAGAATTTTGGTGATTCACCCTACTAGCATTGTTCCATACAGGTTTTTCCACCATTTTCTTTTCATAAAAATCACAATCTTTGATTAAATGGTTAAAACTGCCACACACATAGCAAGCTTTATTTTTAAACTCAAAATTACTTCCTAATTTCTGAGTCATCAAATTATTCCAGTTTCTCTTATTACCTCTAGGACTTTGACTGTTTTTCCTAAGGTATTTAGCTTGCTTATTATTCTCTACCTTATTAACAGACTCCCTAGGTGTTTTCACATGCTTATTAGATTTGACAAATTCTACTTTAGCAATACTAGGTTTTCTCTATTTAGACTTAAACTCAGTCTCATTTCACTGTCAGATATCCAGTCTTCAATAAGTGGTTCACTAACAGACTTAGGTTTTGACTCACTAGTCTTAACTTCACTAGTTGCAACTACAGGCATACTAGTTGTTGACTCACTAAAAACATATTCTTCCTCATCAGCAAGTACCAAATTAGGTTTAAGAGGCATGAAGTTCCCAGTATAGGGAGGGGGAACAACATGATACCCTTATACCATATTTTGTACTTATCATTCATGATATTTAAAACACTTCTTGACTCATTCAACACTTCGACTATCAAACCCTACACCATTCTTGAACTTATCACTTACTTGACTATCTAGCATTTTGCTTAGATTATTAGATGAATTTTCAAACTTTTCTAAGGTAATGTTTCAATAATCCAGTCTCTTTCTTTTTCAGCTTTTTCAAATTTCTTTCTAAACTCTGTTAGTACATTATCTCTCAACATAATATCAAGTTTTAAAATCTTTATGTCCTCTTCAAAAACAACCTCATTCTTTTTATACACATCTAGTCTAGCCTCTACAGATTCTAGACCTGCTTTATAAGCTCCTACATTTAATTGAGACTTACTAAAATCTTTTGTTAGATTATCATAATGTTCTTTGAGAGTTTCATAAGATTTTAAACATGCTTTAGAACAAGTAGATACCTCAGAATCTGAGCTTGAAGAACTTGAAGAACCTAAAGATGTATATGCCATAAGTGCAAAGTTTGTAGGTTCTTCTTTAGCCTGGTCACTCCAGTCATACCCAAGTCCATCTTGAGCCACCAAAGCTTTTGTCTTTGTTGTTTCCACTGTCACATTCCTCCTTACAAGTTCTCTGTTCCTGTTCTCCCTTGGAGCCCTACACTCCCTTGCAAAGTGGCCCCTTTTATGACAGTTATAGCATTCCACCTTTGATTTGTTAAACCCTATGGTCTCAGAACCATTGGCACTAACCTTTCTTCCAGTCTTATTTAGGAATCTTCTGGCTCTCATGGTCAGCATAGCCATCTGCCACTTTAGATCTATCTCTTCCAAGTCATCAGCGTCAATCTGTTGTAAGTCCTCATTATCTAATTGTAGACTATTGGATTGGTTTGTAAAGAAAGAATAGATCACAACATCACTCATACTATCAATATTGGCAGAGTTATAACCATGAGCTTGATTGAAACTGCCAGAGTTATTGGAAGACACAAAAGCCACATTTTGTGAATTTTGGTTTGAGCTTGATGACCCTTTAACTTCAGTTTCATAAATCTTCAGATTGTTGTATAGGTCATCCATGCTCAAGGTGTCTAAATCAGGTTTGTTCCTCCAGATTAAGGTATGGTCTCCATTCTGATAGGTGAGGCTTCTTAAAAACTTTCAGATTTATATCTTCTTGAGAAATAGTTTCACCCATAATCTCCAGCTGACTGATAAGCTTTTAAATCCTATCATAGGTTTGATCAAGTCCTTCTGAGCTTGATCCATTGAAATTATCATACTGTTGCTTTAGAAGTGTCTTCTGAGTTTTCTTTGACTCCTTATTACCTCTAAACCTTTTTCTTTATAGCTTCCATCAGAGTCTTGACACATTTGTAGGTATTAAACTTTAGTTGATGTTCATTTGGAAGAGCCATCAACAATGTATCTCTTGCCTTTAACTCATTCTTCCTTGTTAACTTCTCATCTGCAGTTGTAGGAGGATATGTTTGCTTAACACCATCAACAGTTCTCTTTGGTGTAGGTGAGTCTCCATTTACTATTACTTCCCAAAGAGCATAATCTGTCATTAGGAAGTATTGTTCTATCTTCATTTTTCAAAGCTCAAATTCACCTGGATTGAGCACTGGAAGTTTTGCAGCAGCAACCATTGGTAAAGATACTGCCTCCATGTTTTCACAAACAAATAAATCTAGTATGTGTAGATAGTTTCTTCTTATTCAAACTTTCTCAACAAGCTCTGATACCACTTGTTGATCCCACTTGAATAGATATTGCTTAGCTTGTAAAAGGCTTAGTTGTATTGAATAAATCCAAGACAACTATGATAAAAACTTTGATTGAATATATCAAAGACTATGCGGAATCTAGTCTATGATATTAAGAAGAATAAGCAATAAAACAGTAACAAACAAGTTTGTTTAATACCAAACTTTAAGCCTCAATATATTAATACGAACACCCTTGATAGTGTTAGGGTTATACAAAACCTTAAAGCTATAACAAAACGATTCCTAGATGATATGTGAAGATGAGATATTGAGATCATAATCTACATGCCCTAGGGTCTCCTTTTATACACCAAGGAACCCTAATGGGCTTACAATGCATTTTTTATACATACATATTTTTTCCTAAAATATCTCATTCTTATCACATCAGCAGTACTAACATATAACTAACAGTACTAACTTATAACTAACAGCAGAAACTCTTCTAGCAGTAGTAACTAATACTAGCAGTAGTAACTTTACAACTAACAGTAGTAATGACTTAGAGTATTTCCTGCAGTCTTCACCAGTAGTAGAAACTATAACCAGCAGTAGTAATCTTCATAACTAGCAGCAGTAACTTGAACCAGCAGTAGTAACAGTAAGCCTTTTATTCCCAACAAGTTAGACTTGAAACATATATACCCAAAACTATTACAATCCGAATCTCCAAACCTTTCGGTCAAAGCGGTTACACCTGAAAAAAATCAACCTTTTCGAAACTTCTATAAAACTTTCGGTCAAAGCGATTACACCCGAATCTCAACTATCCAAAACCTCAACCACTTTCGGATCAATCAGTTACAAGAGAAACCCGTAAACTATCCGACCATAATTTGTAAGAAAAATCGCTTTATTTTCAACCGAAATGCACACAAAAATGTTTTCCCGCCATATATTCAAAGTTATACTCGTTTAAAATTTGATTTCTAATCCGAAACTAGTGATATTCTTGCGCTTTGAGATAAGAAAAACTACTCGATTTCTACTAGATTTAAACCGTAACACTTACAAATTTCTAAAAACACGTCGAGTTTCAAATCTATACGTAAAACTTTCGTTCTTTTTGCAAAAATTTGTACTAATGAACTTTTTTTAAGCATAAATCACAAAATCTTATGTTAACTAATGTAATGTAGTGAAAATTATGTAAAAAGAAGATAAAACTTCACGATATATACGTTTTAAGCACAAAAACGGTCAACACTAACTTTAATATCACAGTCTATCACTCTAAATCATCTTTAGGCGTATGATACCACTTGTAATTATGTCTCATTAGGTATTAGATCACACATTTAGTAATGATTAAGTGTAAAGAGAATGAGAAAGAGAGAGATGTTCACGTTAAAAAAGTTTTTCATTAAGAGAGAAAAAGAAAGAAAATGAAAAGATAGAAATGGGAACTTATCCTTAATTTCTAATCTCTTATTAAGAGGTGTATTTATACTTATCCTTAATTTCTAATCTATATAGTTTATTTAATTTAACTATGCTTATTAATGGGCTAAATACTTAGCTTTGGCGCAACTAGATTTGTTACAAAACATTAAATAATTAAAATAATCATTATTACAAAGACCAATTTTTAAGAATAATAAATACTTTTTTTATTCCTAACAAAAATCAATAATGTTTTTTTTAAATGCCTGAATAATTAGAATAAAAAAATCTACTTTATATGTCATCAAAAGGTACTAAGATCATCCAAGCAAAAGGTTCAAACCTCTTAAAGCATTTAAACGAGAGAAGAAAACACATTTAATCGTAAAAACGCTTAAAATCCATATTTATAGGACATTAAAAGTTATTAAATGATTTTACTAGGAAAGCAAACACAACCTAAGCTTCTAAGTAGAATTACTCACAATATATACTACCACATTAGACCTAATTTTATAGTCCATCATTTTTTTAGTATATCTCAAAATAATTGTCAAATAAAAGTTAGATGGGTTTAAGTTTACGATATTACCCCGAGTTCAAATTAATATTTACCAAAATAAAAGAAAACAATAATTAATTTTCAAAGGGTAAAACTGTTCCTTTTTTGCTTTCGTAAAAATTAAAGCAGTATTTAATACATTTTTCTTAAACTGTGTATTTATTTGGACAATGATAAGTGTAAAATACACATATCTGTTCATACCTAAAATAACCCAATTAAACCCAAAACAGACCAAAAATGGCAAAAATATGCTTGTATTTGTGTTTTGTGTGTGCAGGTACGGATACATCAAAAATCACAATAAAAACCGTCAAAAACAAGCAAGCACGGACACGAGAACGGAAGAGTGAACAAAAGCCGGAAGCAAAGTCAGGAAAAGTCAAACCCTCAGTCAAAATGGTCAAATCATGGTCAACAAAAGTCAACAAGACTCAAAATATTCCACTTAAGCCCCTCAACTTTTAGAAAAGTTCATAAATGGTCCCTAAACCCAAATGGGCCTTACCCGGATCCTTAAGCCCAAAACCCTAGCCCATTTCCCTTTTCATTAACCACAAGGGCCAGTTTGGCAATTACTGAAACTAGTTTATAACTAGAAAAATAGGGATCCAAACACAAGGACTCAAATTGCCAACTACCCAAACTTCAAACCGATTTACCCTCGTTCAGTTATAAAAAGGGCAAAAGGGCGCCAAACCTATTTTACTATTCACCATCTTCTTGGTTTCACTATGGGTCAAAATTAGAGGGCTTTTCACAATTAAAGGGTGCTTAAGTCAATTCAAGAGAAGTACAATGAAATGGCAGGGTCAAATGGGTCAAATCAAAGCATCTTTTAACCTCTCTCAAGATCAAAGCCACGTAGCAATGGTGAAAGCACAAATATATGTGGGTTTTGCACTAAACTCTCTTACAAAAGAAGCACAAGCTGTCATAATCAAAGAATGACAGCTTGGCAATCCTGAAGTACACACAAATGATCCAACGGCTTACAAAAGTCCTCAAATGATTGAAGAAATGATGGGCTGAGATTGAAAGATTGGAGAGCAAGGCAAGAGGGTCTGGAAGCTTCACCAAATGGCTATAAATAGAGCCTCACTCTTCACACGCACATACGTAGTTTTAATTTAGTTGTAGCTTAAATTTTAAATTCCTAGCTTAATGTTGTTTTTAATCTTGTAATTTTCCTTTAAAAGTATTGTAAGCAAGCTTTTTATTAATGAATTCAGTTGTTTTAATCTCTCAAAATCTCTATAATTCATAAGCTCTCATTTGTCTTTAAGCCAAATTTTCTCAATAAGCTCTTAATAAGCTCTATCAGTCTATAAGCTGAAATAGAGCTTAATTAATTTAGAAATAATCATTTCTAAACCTTAAAACAATGTAACTTACATTTACCATGGAATTCATTGGAATTGAGCTTATGGAAGGGGGATCTAAAAGGGAAGGATCCCCAAGGACTTATACCCTAGCTTATTAATAAGTTAGGGAGCTTGTAGCTGCCTTAAATGGTCCTCTTGTTTAGCTAGAGGAGCCTTGTAAGTTTCTCTTTAATTTCTTGCTTTAATTATTAGTTTAATTGTCTTCTAAACTTAGATCTGCTTATTCGCTTATTGAAGTTGCTTATTAGTGCTTATTTGTGTCGTAACTAGCTTAATAATCATAGTTGCTTATCTGTTTTTGATTAAAATAGTTTAGATCTTAGTCTTTAATATAAGTGTCTTAAAAACCTTAAAAAACAAAAATAGTAGAAAATAAGTTTGAATCTTAGATTAATGCTTAATCAGTAGTTAATTCATGTTAGTTAGGGTTGTTATAAGCTAAAAATAATCTGGTAATTAGTGCTTATTAGTTAGATTAGCAATTTAAGTGAAATGTCATTTCTGTCAAAGTGGTAAAGGGGTGTTTGGCATAAGCAAGTTTGACCTTTTAAAGTCAAAAGTTCTTGTGCAAACCTTTTTAGACAGCTTTGAATTTAGTTAAAAACATTAGGAAATGAGTTTTCATAAATTAGATTTGGAAATTTAGAAAGTTTGAGCTTATATTAAGTGTGCCTGCACCAGGGGAAATTATCTTTGAATTTCACTTGTGAAAATTTGATCTAAGCCCTCAAAGGCTTAGATCTTGCTTGCATTTTGTTTGTACACTCTATTTGAGTGTGTCCAAGTGCAGGTTTACCCTTAGGTAACCTGCACTACTTAGTTTGCACTTGTGCAAACTGCACCAGTACTAACAAAAAGTTAGTACTGCTGTCACTTTTAGATTAGTCTTTAGTTAAGTAAAAGTAGGTCTTAGGCTCTTAAATTCAAGTAGGATTTAGTTTAGTTATAGCTTAATATAGATTAAGTTTTAATTTGCATTTTCTAGCTTATTTACCTTGCTTAATTTAGCTGTCAAAGTTACAAAAATTTATAAAAGCCAAAAACAGTTAGCAATAGAATTTAGCTTTTAAAATTTTAGATTCTAGCTTGAAGTAGTAGGTTTTATTGATTAAATTAGTTGTTTATAAGTTGTTTGTCAAGTATACAAATGCTCATTTGCTGTCTTTGCTTTTTAAGCATTTGAGCTTATTTTGGTTTTGAGCTTATTGATTAGTTTCCTGAGTATGTCACTTTCATAATCACTTTCAGTGGTCTTTGAGTATTTTAAGCTTTATTTTCTTTTTATTTTTAGATTAAGCTACTTATAAGCTTTTTAGAACACTTTTTCTTTTTAGATTTGAGCTTTTTATAGCTGTTTAAGTGAGAATAAGCCCAAGCACATACTTACTGTGACAGCAGCTTTGATAAGCTGTTTTAGATCTTATTACTTAGTTTCAGCTTAAGACCCTTTTATTAAAAAAGCTTATTTTTGTGTCCTTTTTAATTCCTAGTTTTTAGTTTTTCTTAAAAGTCAAAAAAATAAAAAATAGCAAAAAAGGGTTGCCCACACTCGAACCCACGACCTCCCACACACAACACTCATGCCCTAACCAGTTTGCTACATTAGCTCATCCATTCATATCTCTAACAATTAAATACTAGTACACGTTTTTTTTTCCTTTTTATAAATAAGCCGTGGCATAATAAGCTCATTTGAGGGCTTATTCGTTAAGCAATTTGGATTTTCTTATTTTTCTTGTGTTCCTGCTAGTGTTTAAGATTTTCTCTGAATTTTTTAGATTTTTCCAACTTAAATTTTATTTTTAATCAATTTTCGAAAGTTAAAATCTTATAAAATCAATAAAAAATAGAAAAAGTTTCAGAAAAATTCAAAAAAATAGTTTTTAGTTTTATAAAAAATAGCTTTAGGTTTACATTCAGTAAAATCATTTTCACCACTTTTAGATTTTAATTTTCATTTTTGAGCTTTTAAATTTAAGTTTAAAAATAGGATTTTAATTTTAAAAATAGTAAAAAATAGTTTTTTGAGTTTTTATGATATTTTAGACTTTTCTAAGTTTAAAAATCATTTTTCTAAATTTTTAGTACTTAATTTGCTATTTTTCTGGATTTAATTAGATTAAATTAGTTTTTAATTCATAATAAATTCAAAAATAATCAAAAAAATGTTTTTCTTTTTCCTAAAATTTTCTTTAGTCCTATCTTAAGTTTAGAAATTTAGTTTACATTTTTAGTAGTTAAATTTAGTTTACTTGCTTATTTGTCGCGTTTTATTTCCCGATTAATTGTTAAGTGCTTTCATTGTTTTTAATTGCTTGTTTTTAATTAGTAGTTATAGAAAACCCAATCAATCTTCGAACCCATTCAAATCTGTATCCAATATCAAGCGAGGTTTCAATTTCTCAAATCGTTGGGAAAATGACCTGGGAAATCATACTTTCCGGAAAACATACGTATATATAATATATTATATATATATTTTAAGAGTGAATTTTCCTTAGGGAATTTTCTTAATTGCTCTTGTGGTATTATATATTAGTATATATATTATCTACCGTATCAATATACGAACCCAAATTTAGGATTTTGAGTGTGTAACTTGAGAATAAAAAGAGGGTACGAACCCTAGTTTGTTTAGCAATTGTAGGAGACGATTTTAGGGTCTAAAAACCATATTGTACCTCTTCCAATTCATGTTTTAATCAAGTAAGGTTTACTTAATCATTTAATATGTCTATGTGTTGTTTAATTTATTGTTCTTGCTTTATCTTTAACATGCTTGGCTTAACCTCTTATTGTGTTTATTTATGATTGTATGAAACCTAGAATGTAGATCTTAGTGGTGTTGCTTCTTGTGATGGATGTGCATGTTAGGTCTTAGAAAACCAGCTTTTTTCTGCATCACTGTTGATAAGTCTAGGGAAACGTGATTGTTTAGAAAGGATACCATCGGGTAACAGTCTTCATACTACCTTGCCCCCTAATATGGTTGATCCACTCTTAATATATTTCACATGAACTTAGTGTACTCCTAAGGGCTGTGTAATAGTCTTCAAACTACCTTGCATGTGTGTTGCTCTAGCGGCATACTAAGTAGACGGCGGGTTCGTGTAATTCGTTCATGCTTTCGGAAATAGTTACACAGATCATCACAAGCGTGACAAGGCAACAACACTAGGAGAAGCAATATAGGGAGTAATATATGATTAAATAAACATAATCTTTTATCTTATTGTTATCACCAGTAGCGTAGTTAATATTTAGTTTAAGTAGCTAAAACCAAACCTCTCTCCAATTATATGATTTACTTGCTTTCTATAAAATATAAAAATACAAAAATAATATTCTCTTAACCCTTAGAATTCTGTTAGACCTTGATCAAGACTTCCCAACCTATTCATCGAGTGAACGATAAACAACCCCGAGTCTTGCCTATACTACACTACAACGATTAGGTGCACTGCTTAGGGGGTTGTAAAACTTCTTGTGTAGAAGTCCTACGACGACCGCACATCAAGTTTTTAGCACCGTTACCGGGGAATAGTTAGGTATTGATCATAGTTTAGCTTAGTTCTACTTGCTTGAATCCTTTCAAGTAAGATTTAATTCCTGCATATTAGCTTTCTTGTAGTCTATCTTTTCTTCCAATTTTTTCCCCCTTCAAAAACCACTCACCTTAAGAACAAAATTTCTCGTTTTTCACAAGAATTCGATGAATCTTTTAGTGAAGCATGGGAACGTTTTAAGGGTATGCTTAGATCTTGCCCTCACCACGGATTTTCGGAGTTAACTCAAGTTGATACCTTTTATAATGGTTTAACCGAGAACGAACAAGACTCCTTAAATTCCGCGGCGGGTGGTAATTTGTTAAGTAAGACTACTAGGGAAGCTTTGAATATAATTGAAAATAAGTCAAAAGTGCGTTATTCGAGAAACAAAACAAATGCTTCTAAGGTTAATTCTAGGGAAAATGTTAGCAAAACGGATGAACGAATTGACAAACTTGCGGATCAACTTTCAACCTTAGTCGAGATTGTTTCCAAAAAGGTTGTTACTCCCGCACCGGTTAAGGCGGTTGAGGAAAATTGTGTTACTTGTGGTGGAGCTCATGCATGGTATAATTGTCCGGCTACCGACAATAACCAAAATGTTTGTGCAACCACGGGAACTTATAATCAACAAGCCCCACCGAATCGAGTTAGTAATCAAATGGCACCACCTGGTTTTGCGCCGGTGCAAAATCAAGGTCAAAATAGGAATTATAACAATCAGGGTCAAGGGAATAATTTCAATCGAGGGAACAATTTTCAAAATCAAGGTTTTCAAAGTCAAGTTAATCATGCTTCGAATTTTCAGAACCAAGGTTTTCAAAATCAACCGTTTCAAATGCCTAATAATCAAGTGAACGATTTTTCAAATGATTTTTCGAATTACAAGAAGTCTAATGAACAAACGATTAGGAATTTGCAATACCAAATCACTTCGATGAAAGGAGAGTTAAAGAACGAGATTCAAACCACCATCAAGAATCAACAAACCGCTTTGATGAGTCAAAATAATGCTTTTCAAAACACGTTGCAGAATAATCTTCAAACAATGTTAAATAGTTTCTTTCAAGCCCAACCCTCCTCTTCGGGTACTCTTCCGAGTAATACAATCCTAAACGAAGGGCGAGATGAAAGCGTTCACTACCGAAGTGGGTAGCTTACAAGGGACCCTCGAATCCAACTAAACCTTCCCCGAAAAAGGTAGTGGAACGAGAGACCGAGAAATAACGGATTTATTGATATGTTTTGGATATTGTTTTTTATTTGAGGAGCAAATTTGTTCAAAGGAAGTACGCTCATCCACCTCGGTTGTCCCTAAAACAATTTCGTGAACCCGAGATTCCGATGACTTTACAAAATCGATCGATACCGGGGAACCGAGATTTGAAGGAAGGTACCTAAAGCATATATCTTACCTTCAGCGAGGAAAATCAAAAGAAATCGAGAGTAAAAAGCTTCATACCAAAAAAGTAAAGATTTTTCAAATGTTTATGATTTGCGTTTTGATATAGTTTTACGGAGGCTTTGTTCTTAATGCCGAGATTTGCTCCTTACAAAATGATTTGGAAATTTGTTAATGAATAAAGAAAAGTTGCTCGAATTAGCGAAAATTCCATTGAACGAGAATTGCTCAGCAATGCTCCTTAAAACGCTTCCCGAAAAGCTAGGAGATCCGGGTAAATTTCTTATTCCTTGTGAATTCCCGGGAATGGAGATATGTTACGCCTTGGCCGATCTTGGTGCAAGCATAAATCTAATGCCCCTTTCGATTTGGAAAAAACTTTCGTTACCTGAACTTTCACCGACCCGAATGTCTTTAGAGTTAGCGGACCGATCCATAACTTACCCTAAGGGTTTAGCCGAGGACGTCTACGTTAAAGTTGGAAAATTCCACTTTCCTGCCGATTTCGTAGTTGTCGATTTCGAAGATGATCCCCGAGTACCTCTTATACTTGGAAGGTCATTTTTGAAAACCAGTCGTACCTTAATTGACATTTATGAAGGAGAATTCACCTTTTGTGTTGATAACGAAGCCGTCACTTTCAATTTAAATCAAACCATGAAATACTCCTCTACGAATGACAAATCGGTAAACCGAATTGAAATCATTGATGAAATTTGTGAGGAGTATGTTCCAGAATTATTAGGATTTCCTAGTGATAATTTTTCAAGTGGCAATCCCACTTCGACGTCTGAGCTGTTTACTTCCGAATTTACTTTGGAAGAAATCGATTCTTATCTTTATGACAAATCATTCTCTTTGGAAAGTGATCATGATGATTGTGATCCGGAGGAAGATATTTATGTACTTGAAAAATTATTAAATGATGACCCGTTTCAACTTCCTCCGATGGACCTTAAGCAAAGTGAAGTTACCGAGGCCAAATCTTCAATTGAAGAGCCTCCGGACTTGGAATTAAAAGACTTACCATCTCACTTAGAATATGATTTCTTGGAAGAAAATGAAAAGTTACCCGTCATCATAGCAAAAGGTTTAAAAACGATAAAAAAAGAAGCCCTCATTAATGTTCTTAAATTGCATAAACGTGCAATTGCTTGGAAAATAACCGATATCAAGGGTATCGACCCTCGTTTTTGTACTCATAAGATTTTGATGGAAGACGATTGTAAACCATCGATACAAAGTCAAAGACGGGTGAACCCAAAAATTCATGAAGTCATTAAGAAGGAGGTGATTAAACTTCTTGATGCGGTAATGCCGAACATGATATACCCGATCTCCGAAGCCCGTGGGTTAGTCCAATCCATTTGTGTCCTAAAAAAGGAGAATGGACCATCGTTGCAAATGAAGACTATGAATTAATTCCGACACGTCTAGTTACCGGATGGAGAGTTTGTATCGATTATAGGGGAAGCTTAATGAAGTAACTCGTAAAGATCATTTTCCTTCCCATTCATGGAATTCAAATGCTTAGAAACGTTTATAGCCGGCAATGAATATTATTGTTTCTTCGATGGTTTTTCTGGTTTTTTAATTATTCCAATTGAATCCTCATGATTCAAGAAATAACAAATTTTTTGTGCCGTATGGTACTTTTTGCTTATCGTCTTTATGCCATTTGGATTTGTAATTCTACATGGAACTTTTCAACGTTTTTTGTATGATGAGCGATTTTTTTCACTGATATGATAGAGAAGACTTATGGAAGTGTTTATGGATTGATTTTACGTTTTTGGAGATAGTTTTGATTCATGTATTTCTAATCTTGAACAAATGTTAAAAAGATTGTGAGATACAAATACTGCCTTAATTGGGAAATAAAAATGTCATTTCATGTGTAAGGATGAGTATTGTTTTAGTAATAAGATATCTAAGTCAGGAATTGAGGTCTCGACCGAGCAAAAAGTCGATGTTGATTGCTAAACGCCCTCATCTGACTAACGTTAAAGGAGTTAGAAGTTTTTTTAGGGTCATGCAGGATCCCCGCACGTCGTGCCAGTGTGAGAGCCCTTCATTCAGACTTTTCAAAGATTTCTTGAACAATATCTCATCGTCTCAAAAAGACCACACCATTTGTTTTCTCAGATTGTATCATTGCTTTCGAAACCCTTTAGAAGAAGCTTTATCCGAAAGTCCATCTTAGTTGTCCCGGATTGGAACCTACCTTTCGAATTAATGTGTGATGCAAGCGATTATGCGATTGGTGCGGTTCTTGGACAACGTAAGACGAAGCATTTTCAACCGATTCATTATGCTAGTAAGACGATGACTGAAGCTCAAATTCATTACACTACAACGGAGAAGGAAATGCTCGCCGTAGTGTATGCTTTTGAAAAGTTTCGGCCATATCTTGTCTTATCTAAAAGCATTGTTTATACCGACCACTCTGCTTTGAAGTACCTCATGAACAAACAAGATGCCAAGCCAAGGTTGCTTCGATGGGTGTTACTCTTACAAGAGTTCGATATCACCATTCTCGACAAGAAAGGAAGTGAAAATCTAGCCGCCGATCATTTGTCAAGACTCGAGAATCCTCACAAAGACGTTTTGGAAAACAAAGACATTAACGAACACTTTCCTTTAGAAACTCTTGGAGTTATATCAACCGGAAGTACCCCATGGTTTGCCGATTTTGCAAACTACCATGCGGGGAATTTTATCATAAAAGGAATGACAACTCAACAGAAGAGGAAATTTTTCAAAGATGTAAAACATTATTTCTGGGATGATCCCTACCTTTTTCGTATTTGTGCGGATCAAATCATTCGAAGGTGTGTATCTGGACACGAAGCTTTTGAAATCCTCAAAGC
The DNA here is from genome assembly GCA_026074375.1 of Tanacetum coccineum. Classification (NCBI taxonomy): domain Eukaryota; kingdom Viridiplantae; phylum Streptophyta; class Magnoliopsida; order Asterales; family Asteraceae; genus Tanacetum; species Tanacetum coccineum. Next base: position 18,810 of record BQNB010084980.1, read on the forward strand.
TTGTCATGAAGGACCCACCGGGGGCCATCATAGTGCCAATCTCACCGCTCGAAAAGTATTTGATGCCGGTTTCTTTTGGCCCACTATATATCGAGATGCTCATTCGATGATCAAATCTTGTGATACGTGCCAAAGACAAGGCAAAATTTCTCATCGTGATGAAATGCCTCAAAACGCTATCCAAGTTTGTGAAATCTTTGACATATGGGGTATCGATTTTATGGGACCTTTTCCGTCATCCAAAGGGAATAAGTATATCCTTGTAGCAGTCGACTATCTTTCAAAATGGGTTGAAGCGAAGGCGCTCCCCACTAACGATGCTCGTGTAGTTGTGAAAATTTTAAAATCTCTTTTTGCCCGATTTGGAACACCGAGAGCTATTTAAGCAGATCGTTAAGACCCATTTGTTAAATGGAATCAATTTGCCAGTGATGTCTAAATTGAGTCCTATATGTTTGCTACCGCTTACCAGCCTCAAACGGATTTTGTGTCAAGTAGAGGTGTACAATATCGTGGGTCCTTATGCGTATTCTTGAAAGAACGGCAAGGAGAAACTGTGCCTCTGGTATGACATGCTAGACGTTGCTTTGTGGCCATTCCGACCGCTTTCAAAACACCGATCGGATGCACACCCTATCAGCTCATTTATGGAAAGTCTTGTCATTTACCAGTCGAGTTAGAACATAAAGCGTATTGGGCTCTTAAGCACGTAAATTTTGACATCAAAACCGCGGCGGGTGATAATAGAAGCTACAACTTAATATGAACTTAACGAGCTTCGAGATCAAGCTTATGAGAATTCTTTAATCTACAAGGAGAAGACAAAGAAACTTCACGACTCAAAGATCAAGAATCGAATCTTCAATGTTGGTGATCAAGTTTTACTCTTCAACTCTCGGTTAAAGATATTCTCCGGAAAGCTAAAAACTCGTTGGTCTGGACCTTTTACTATTGCTCAAGTTTTCCCATACGGAACTGTGGAATTATCTCAACCTGATGGCCCAAATTTCAAAGTTAATGGTCACCGTGTAAAACATTACTTCGGAGGGGACATACCACCCAAGTGTCCCGGATCTCCAGACTTTCCCTAAGGACAACTAAATTCAGGGATCGAGTCGAGCTTGCGACTTGGTAACCAAAAACAAGCTGCTTTGTGGGAGTTTACCCCATGCTTATCCTTCCTATTTTCTTTCTATTATCTAATGTGTTGTGATGAGTGAAGAGGCTATCCTCTTTCCGATTTCTCGTTGTTTGTTGTTTGTTGCTTGTTGTGATTTTTGTAGGATTAACTCAACAATTTCTGAAGACTCTCGTGTCCGGTCTTTTTTATCCCGTGCTACTCGAGCGTCTCTCATCCTTTGTGTGAAATTTGTTTGGGGACGTACCATATCCGTTCGTCTTACGAGTCTCGTCTATCTTTGCATACTTCATAAAGGCTTAGATTTACGTTTGAGACCCGGGACTTTAAACATTGGGACCATGTTTCGTTTTAGGTTTGGGGGATGGAATCTATCGATTTGATGTTGCTTGCTTATGTTTTGTTCTAACATACCGTTATTCCCAATTAATAATAGCATAAATTTTTAAAATTTAAGTTCTTATTTGTCTATCTAAAAAAGAATAATAATAATTATATATTAATTAATAATGTTTAGACAAAAATGTAGGTTTTCGTTGTTAGAATAAAAAGTAATTTTGATCCCGATCGTACGTGTAGAGTTCTAGCATTTCTCCCTTAGCTATAAATGATGATAGTTTGTGCTGGTTCACATAGACTTTAAATATGCTAAGACTTGAATCGTTAGTAGTAATGAAGACTTGTGCTCATCTTCAGTAGATTTTTAAAAATGCGAGTTAGTTAGATTTATATAGGCTTAAGTGTTCGCGAATTTATTTCTTAGAGATTTTAAATGCGATGAAACAAGAAACGATAGTGTTATTTATAAGTTCTGATGCTAAACGTAGAATAGGTTGGAATTTGTTTCAAGTCATATGTAATTAATTGTGGTTTTTCTCCCATTAGTTGTTTCACCCTCTATATATATAAATGTTTAATAATAGAGTTGTACGGTTTTTTGGTAATAAATTAGCCTAATAGAAGTTTGTCTTTAGTTCCTTTGGTTAGGAATGAGTACACATCGGGAATACTCTAATTTGGCTAAAAATGCAAAATTAATAATTGAATAATATCTCTCCAGATTATTCATCGTGTCGGAGGCGTGGACGATGTTGGAGTTTCATTAAGGTGGGGGCCGCAGGTGTCTATAATACGTAGAATATCCGTCTTGTCGGACTGCGCTATCGATGTGGTCGAGATAAACATAAAGGCACGGTCTTACATATATATAATAATGAAGTCGAATTTGTCTTTGCTACATCTTGTCGGAGGCGTTTGCCGATGTTGTAGCCTTCTATAGGGACTGAGGGATAATAAGTTTCTTAAATTTTATCTTACTTTGTGCCTTAAAGAGCCTAAGGGTATTTGGTTGCAAATAAGATTGTGGTACATTCATGTCTCTAAGAGCCTTAGGGTATTTGAAGAATGGTGCCTTGCTTAAAGAGCTAATAGAAGCCAAAATTTTTGGTTTGTTGCTCGATGTGGACTTTATTCTGATGATATTTGATCTTTTGAAAAGGGCTAGGAGCTAATTATTGAGCTTCTTAACCATTACGCTTTTATTTTTGGAATTAATAGTATCGAAATAAGTCTTAAAAAGCCTTTGGGTATATGACTTAAGTAAAATCTTGAGTTACAATGTAGGATTACGGCGGAGGGAATAGTAAGTACACATGTAGTACTTATGAGTTGTGTTAGTGTCATGACTTGTAATTATTTCAATGTCTTGTTTTTAAGTTATAGCATGGGGAAAAAAGTGAAAAAACGGGGATGATGAAGTTATCTTTGTGAAACTTAAATTATTGCTTCTTTTGTTTCTATATCCTCAAAGTTACCAATGTGGTAATGAAAAAAAATTTAGGGCAACACAAATAGTTGTAGTTAGGTTAGTTATTTATAAGAATTATTAAAAAATAAATCTTAGGAAAATGGGTTATCGGTGTTTTATAACTTGTGATCTCTTTTTTCTCTCAAAAACAAAATATCTTTGCTACTTTTTCATAGGTTTAGTTTAGGGGAATACTTAAAGGTATTTGGTTATAAGGAATTAAATGTGAGTATTGCGTGAGGGACACCACAATCGTTTAGTTTGGGTATTTTTATAAGTGTAATATACACATATTCATTTATGCTTAAAATAACCCAAAAAAACCCAATAATAAAGTCCAAAAATGGCTAAAATTTGCTTGTATTTGTGTTTTGTTGGACGCTGTATTTGTTCTGTATGGTGCAGGTATGGTATATCAAAAATCAACATGGAACAGTCAAAAAAAAGCAAGCCTCAGCACGAGAATCAGAAGAGTACAAAGCAAAGCTAGGAATAGTCAAGCTCACTCAAATCCAGTCAAACTCGGATGGTCTTTTAAAAGTCAGCAAAGCCCAAAAAATTTTCCATTTTCACCCTCTAAGTTTCACTAAAGTCCAAAAATAGCCCCTCATCCCTTATTGGGCCCCTTAAAACATTATAGGGCCTGGAAATACCCCAATGGACATTGCCCGGGATTCAACATCCAAAATTTAGCCCATTTCCTTTTATAACTAAACTACAAGGGACTGGTTTTGCAAATTTTCGAAAGTTATATAATAACTAGAAATAAGAAAAGGAAAAGACAAGGCCATTGTGTATAATCTCCAACCTTATAACAGTTTTTAAATGTTAATATATAAGGCGCGAAACCCGGTTTACTGTTCACATCGTCCCACTTTCACCCCATGGTAAAACAAAGGGCAAATGAGAATTAAAGGGTGCGTTTAAAGTCAATTTCAGGAAGCTCAAGTAACACCCCCCCCCCCCCCCCACCCCTACAATGGCAGGGTCAATTGGGTCAAATAAGAGTCTCACTAGCTCATTCTCAATCTCTAAGGCCACGTCATCAATGGAAGAAGAAGTACAAGGGTGTGGGTGTTTTGTGCTAAACACTCACAAAAAGAAGCACCAAGGCATCCAAAAGAGAATGACATGTGGCAATCTTAAGGGTGTCCACCAAATGATCTATCGGCCACAATTAAAAAAGCACAATGATTAGAAGAAATGAATGGTACAGGGGTTGAAAGATTGGAGAGCAAGGCAATCATCAAGAGGGCTAGAATCTTCCCATACGGCTTATAAAATAGCATCATCTTCACAAACACAAGAGGTCGGATCTAGTTTTTTACCCGTAGCTTTTCTAGGATAGGATAGTTTTTTTAGCTTAATTTTACTTTAAAATCTTGTAATTTCTTTTTTTAAATATTGTAAGCAACTTTTTATTAATGAAATGCAGTGTTTTTAATCTCTCTAAATCTCTCTTATTCATCATCTCTCATTTTTCTTGTTTAGAATTAAGCTAAAATCTCAATAAGCCCTTATAAGCTCTAATAAGCTCTCAAGAGTCTCTAAGCTTTTGATTTGAGCTTAATTGACCTTAATTATACTCTAAACCTATAAAATCAGTTTAAATTCTAAATACCTTTGGATTTGAACTTATAAGCTTATGGAAGGGGGATCTAAATTGAAGGATCCCAAGGACTTTACCTAGATTTTTTAATAAGCTAAGGGGTGAGCTGAAGCTGCCCTATTTGGGAACCTCTTGTTTAGCTAGAGGAGTTTGTAAGTTTCTCTTTTATTTTCCTTTTATTCTAGCTTTAAATAGTGATTTCATTGTTTTCTATATTTAGATCTGCTTATTTGCTTATTAAGTTTGCTTATTGTTGCTTATTTGAGTTTTATTTAGCTAATTAGTCTCAATAGTTCATCTGTTTTTGACTTTCTTAATTTGAATCATAGTTTTTCATATAATTGTCTTAAAAACCTATAAAAAACCAAAAATATAGTAAAATAGCTCAAGTCTTAGATTATTGATAATTTAGTTGTTATGTCATGCATTATTATAGTAGTTTTTTATCTAGTAATTTGGTCTGGTTATAAAGCAATCTTGTTTAATAGATTTCAAATTTAGTAGCTTAACCAATCTGTCATAGTCTTAAAGGGGTGTTTGGTTTAAGCATGTTTGACCTCTAAAAGTCAATATTTCTTGTGCAATTTGTTTGAGTCAGCTGAGTTTTCATTTAAGATTAGTTTGCATTTAGTTTTTATAAGTTAGATTGCAAAGATTAAATAGATATGGCGTATTATCTTTATTCTAGCACCAGGGCATTTTTCCTTTGAAATTCACTTGTGCAAATTTTGATCTAAGCCCTCAAAGGCTTAGATCTTGCTTGTAGCTTGCTTACACACTCTATTTGAGTGTGTTTGAGTGCAGGATTCCCTTTTGGAAACCTGCACTTTTGGTTTGCACTTGTGCAAAGTGCACCAGTATACCAAAGGTTAGTACTACTGTCACAGTTTGTACTGCTACTTTTTTTCTTAATTCTTAGTTAAGTAAGAATAGGATTTAGGATTTTAGATTCAAGTAATATTAAGTCTAGTTATAGCTTAATATAGAATAAATCTTAGATTACATTTTCTAGCTTATTTCCCTAGTTGTAATTGAAGCTGTCAAAGTCACAAAAAATTCATTAAAAACCAAAAATAACAGTAGCAGTTTTAAAGTTAGCTTTTAAATTCTTGTTCTTAGCTTATAGTTCTAGATTTTAAGTTTGAAATAGGTTGCTTATTAGTTGTTTGATAAGCTAGCAAAAGCTTAAGGTCCAAATTGGCTTATTGGGCTTTTTAGCTTAATTGGATTTGTACTTTAGTGTTTTTGCTGAGTTTAGCATTTTCATTAACATTTTAGTTCGCTTTAAGTTTGATTCCAGCTTCTATTTCTTTTCATTTTTAGATTAAGCACATTATAAGCTTTTTAGAACACTTTTCCTTCTTGGATTTGAGCCTAGAATAAGCTGGTTATAAGCCTTTTAGTGAAAATAAGCCCAAAAGCTTGCCCACTGTAACAGCTTATTAATAAGCTATTTTTGGGCTTATTTACTTAGTTTTAGGATAAGTCCCGTTTGTTAAAGTTGCTTAATTTTGTGTCCTTTTAAAGTCTTAGTATTTAGTTTTTTTATAAAAGTCAAAAAAATAAAAAAAAAAGCAAAATTGGGGATTGCCCACACTCGAACCCACGACCTTCCATACACAACACCAACACCTTAACCAGTTTGCTACAATAGCTCATCCATTAGCATAATACACAATCAAATACTAGTACACGTTTTCCTTTTCCTTTTTTATAAAAAGCCGTAGCTTAATAAGCTCTATTTAGGGCTTATTCGTTTAGCAATTTAGCTTTTCTTATTTTTCTTATAATCCTGCTAGTGTTTAAGACTTTTCCTGAATTTTTTAGATTTTTCCAGTTATTATTTTATTTTTAATCATTTTTCGAAAGTCAAAATCTTAAAAAATCAATAAAAAATAGAAAAAAGTTTTATAAAAATACAAAAAAATAGTTTTTAGTTTTATAAAAAATAGCTTAAGGTTTACATCCAGTAAAAACATTTTCACACTTTTTAGATCTTAAATTTCATTTTTGAGCTTTTATTTTAAATTTTAAAAATAGGTTTTTAATAATAAAATAGTTAAAATAGTTTTTTCTTTGCTTTTAACAATTATTTTAGATTTTCTAAGCTCTTAAAAATCATTTTTCCAAAATATTTTTATTACATTAATTTTGCTTTTTTTTAAGATTTAATTAGATTATATTAGTTTTATTCATAATAAATTCAAAATATAATCATTAAAAAAAAATGTTTTTTTTCTCCTTAAAATTTTCTTTTGTCTTTATGCTTAGGTTTAGAAATTTAGTTTACATTTTTAGGAGAAAATTTAGTTATACTTGCTTAATTGTGCGTTTAATTCATTTCCCTTTGGGGTATTTGTTAATGTGTGTTAATTATTTTAATTGCTTTGTTTAATTAGTAGTTATAGCAACACCAATCAATTCTTTTGAAATCATTCAAATCAATATCCAATATCAGCGAGGTTTCAATTTCTCAACTCATTAGGAAAACGTACTCTGGGAAATCATTACTTCCCTATAAAATATACGTCTAGTTTATTATATATTATATATTAATATATATTAATATATATTTTAAAGAGTGAATTTTCCTTAGGGAATTTTCTTAATTGCTCTTGTTGAAATATTATATTATATAGTGTATTTTGTTACGCATCAGTTGTTGAGGGTATTTTTCATAAATACATCGATTAAGGGTTTCAATCAATCATTTAATCGATTTCATTCTTTCTAATACTCTCCAATTACAAACCCTAACTCAATTTTATCATCCATTATCAAAACTCGACACAAATGGCGACTCTAAAGTTTGCAGATACTCATAATATGGTCGCGTTTTTGTCTAAACCCACAGAGAGTGATGGGTTTGAACAAATTGTGGACTTTTTGAATGCACACCTTATAAGGTATGCATTAATGATTAATCCTACTATATATATTTCTAGCATTGAACAATTTTGGTCTACTATCATGGCCAAAACTATCAATGGGGAAGAACAGTTACATGCCCTAGTAGATGGCAAAAAGATAATCATCACTGAATCATCTGTTAGAAGAGATCTTCAACTAGCAGATGAGGAAGGTGTTGATTGTTTACCAAATTCTACCATTTTTGAACAACTTACATTGATGGGGTATGAGAAAATTTCACAAAAACTAACTTTTTATAAACCATTCTTTTCTCCACAATAGAAATTTCTAATTCATACTATTTTACAGTGTCTAAGTCCAAGGACTACTGCCTTGAATGAGTTTAGTAGTACTATGTCATCTGCCATTATCTGCTTAGCTACAAATCAGAAATTTATTTTTTCAAAATTTATTTTTGAAAGTATGATTAGAAACTCTAATAATTTGTCTGGCGAATTTTTGATGTATCCAAGGTTTGTACAAATATTTTTGGATCAACAACTTGATGGGATGTCAACTCATAAGAGAATATATATTGCACCCTCTCACACTAAAAATATTTTTGGAAATATGAGAAGGGTAGGTAAAGGTTTTTCTGGTAGAGTAACACCTTTATTTCAAACAATGGTGGTACAAAACCAATCACAATTGGGTGAAGGTTCAGCAATTCTAACTGATCCCCATCACACACCCAACTTTATTCAACCATCTACTCAACCTACAAAGACACGACAACCTAGGAAGCCTAAAAGAAAGGACACTTGACTCGCCGAAACTCACACCTTAAAAGCTATCAATATATAATATAAATACAACAAAGGATCAGAATCCGCGAGACCAAGTAAACCGGAAGTAGTATAGAGTGTTCCCGGGTCGTTATGTCCCAACGAGGCTTAGAGATGGAAAATCGAAAGACGATTGATGATTTGTGTTTGAATGTCACAAGGAATGATTGGGCACAGAAACTGATAAAAATAAGCAAAAGCACATAAAAACAGCAAAGAGAATAAGCTGGAACAAGAATAAAAGCTAGGAATGGCAAAAACACTTAAAACTTTTACACTAAGGCACAAATAAACTCAAATTCAACTTAAGGACAATATCAAATAGGCTAAAATAAACTCTAAATATGGAAAGACAAAATGCAATTAAGCTAAATTTATACAAGATAAACACAACAGTATAACACAGTCTTAACAGTTTTAACTACAAGTTTTACGTTAGAGTTAGTACTGAATAGGCTAAAGTTAGTAATGTTAGCTTATGGTTAGTACTGCTAGGCTAACAAGCTTTGAAAAGAATTAATAAATAAGTCAAACATAGCATAAAACAGAAGTTCACATAACCTTTTTAAGAACTTAGTAATTTGGAATAGGCTAACTTAGAAACCTTAATAAGCACTTAGTAATTGGATTAAGCAACCAGAATAGATTATAATGATAAATAAGCTAGAAAACTAAAACTGATGAACACTTGAAAATACTTTGAAAAGGAGAATAAGCTTAAATCAGCTTACTCCTAAAGACAGTAAAGGAAAATGGTTTAATCTACTCTAAAAAGCTAAAGAAATCTTTAATAAGCAGAAATAATAAGCTGATAAGCTAAAATGAACTACCAGTATTAACAGAACTAACTACCAGTATTAACTTGGAGTTAGTACTGGTAGCTTTAAGTTAGTACTGTTCCAAAAATGAACTAGCAGTACTAACTTGGAGTTAGTACTGTTTGTTCAAAACAGACCTTAACATTTCCAAAAATCATTTTTATTTCAAACTAATTAAAAACATATTATCAAATAACAAAGTAAAACACTTATAAGCAAATATTAATCAATAATAAGCACTTAAATAAGCATGAATTGGTCTAGCAGTATTAACTTAAAACCAACAGTTGTATTAAATAAACTAACAGTTCTGTAATAAATAAGTAAAGTAAGAAAAAGAGAGACTTACAACACCCTTGCTCAAAACAGGGCTAAATCAAGAATCTACAAGCTCTAACTTGTGGAAAACAAGTTAGTGAGAGTCCATAAGCCCATCCAGAACTGGCTTATCATCCATAACATAAGCTGTGGTATATTTGAGAGTGATTTGTGAATACAAAACAATAAGATTAAGAAACTTAACACTGGTATTGATTTAAAAACTTCAAACTTGCATTAATTTTGAAAGTGTTACAAAGCTGGAAATAAAAGCTGTAAATAACTAAAAATAAGCTAAGTTGTATTAAAACTTAAAAACTAGATAAAAACTAAGACTAGGTGCCTCAAAGGCTTACAAAAAGCTCTATTTATAGCCGAAGTCTTGGACTTGCAGCTTGTGCTTCTTTG
>BQNB010084981.1:11421-28602 GCA_026074375.1 Tanacetum coccineum
TGTCTACCATATGATTGCTTAGATAATAATTCATTTACAGCATAATCAATACATTTTCAATTAGAGAATCATAAACATGATTTTTTTATAACAATGTGTACAAAATTAAAGAAACATATATAAGAATACTTACTAGTAGTAATGGGAGTGGTGGGTCTATGACGGGAGAGTCACATCGACGAGACGTGATGAGAGCTGTGGTGGTGACAGGATTTATGGTGAGATGAGAAGGAGTTGTGGCACAGTTATTTTGGCCTATTAATCTTCCAGGAGGAGTTGTTTATGTGCTTAATTTGGTACAGGATTCATGAAATTTTTGGGGGGAATACATTGTCACGAATTTTACAAAATATTTCATGACAATATCAGAGGAAAATACTTTTAGCCATGATAATATAGCAAAGGTTGAAAAAACTTTTCTATACTCCCGCCTAATACTCCCGCCAAATACTCTCGCCAAAAACTCTTCTATAACATAAAAGCAGATATTATCACAACTACAAACATATCACACACTCTTACCATCACAACCATAAAAAGATGGTGAAGATGGTACCATTTGAAGCTTTTGCGTGTAGTTGTGGAGAAGGAGATGTAGTTCTTAGACAATCATATAAACCTGAGAGTTACGGTAAACTATACTATGCATGTCCAAAATCAAAGGTGAACAATCACATATTTTTTATTTGTGTAATATATAAATATCAAGGTTAGTTGTTAAAAGAATTGATTTGTTTATTATTTAACAGCCCCTAAAAAATTTTGGATGTCGATTTTTTTATGGAAAGAGACCCGACTTCGTCAATTGATGAGTTCTCCTTTCTCCTGGAGCTCCATCTGCCAAAAACCTTCACCTTCAAGCACCTCCAGGCTATACTTCAAGACCTTCCACACCACCAAGCTGACTCTTTAGGACCTTCAACACCTCTAAACAAATCTCCAGGATCTTCAAGAAATGCAGAGTGCTTAAACTGGCAAAGCACTTACGTGAAATGAAAAGATGATTAACGGTAATATTCGATATCAATATGCATCCGGACAACACAGACAGATTAATTCGACTGCACTACTTTCACGAAGTTCTCAATGCAAAGGAAAAACTTGATTTTGGATAGTTGCATGTGCAATGTAATACGTAAAATTAAAGAAGTTGGTCATGGGGTCCAGTGCATTAGGTTATCACTTGTCCAACTTCATTAAAGGGAATTTGACATCATATGGGTCATGAGCATTGGGTTGTAGATGCTTCGAGTGTCAGTAACGACACATCCATGACTGGTGGACAATGGTTCATTAACATGTCATGGGTCAGTGCAATTGGGTTTAGTTGCCTTATAGTGTCGATGATACGAACACATCAAGCCTGTGGAAATGGTAATTCACATGGGTCAAGAGGTCAAGGTGTATTGGGGTTGGTAGTGGATTATAGCTAGTGTAAATGGAACCCAAATGCATGACCGGTTGATAATGACTAATTCATATGGGTCATGGGTGCATGTGACATTAGGTTCACATGACATTAATAGGTATTTGACATCAGATAGGTCATATGCATTAGGTTGTAGTTTGCTTGAGAGTTTCATGTTATGACACATCCAAGACTGTGGACAATGGGTATTAACATGGTATTATTATGTGCATTAGGTTGTTAGTGGGATTATAGCTTCATTAACGACACAACCAATGACTAGGTGACAATGGGTAGTTAACATTGGTCATGAGGTCATGTGTATTGGAGTTTTAGTGATTATAGCTAGTGTATTGGAACCCATCACGACGCGCTGATAATGACTAATTCATACGGTCATAGGTCATGTGATTAGGTTATCACCTTGTCACAATTCATTATTGTATTGACATCATAATGGTCATGACATTGGTTTAGTTTCTAGAGTGACCATGTTTAACGAAACATCCATGACTGGTTGACAATGGGTAAATAACATGGCCATGGTCATGTTCAATGGGTTTGTAGTTGCTTAGAGTGTCATGTTATCGAACACATCCATGACTGGTGACAAGGTAATTAACATGTGGTCATGATGGTCATTGCATAAGGGTGGTATAGTAGTGGATTATAGCTAGTGTAATAGAACCCATGCATGACCGGTGATAATGACTAATTCATATGGGTCCTGGGTCATGTGCATTAGGTCACATTCATTAATAGGTATTTGACATCATATGGGTCATATGCATTGGTTGTAGTTGCTTAGAGTGTCATGTTACGACACATCCATGACTGGTGACAATGGGTAATTAACATGGTCATGGGTCATGTGCATTGGGTTGTAGTGGATTATAGCTTCATGTTACGACACATCCATGACTGGTGACAATGGGTAATACATTGGGGGTCATGGGTCATGTGCCATTGGGTTGTAGTGGATTATAGCTTCATGTTACGACACATCCATGACTGGTGACAATGGGTAATTAACATGGGTCATGGGTCATGTGCATTGGTTGGTAGTGGATTATAGCTAGTGTAATGGAACCCATGCATGACCGGTGATAATGACAAATTCATATGGGTCATGGGTCCCATGTGCATAGGTTATCACTGTCACATTCAATAATAGGTATTTGACATCATTAGGGTATTAAGCATTGGGTGTTTTTTCACTGGGCGATTCAGTTTAGTTTGTTTAGTAACAATCATGTAAAATAATGCAACGGTTCGGTCGGTTAATCCCAGACATAATAAAACTAACAACCCGTAACCAAACCATTATAAGCGGGAGTTTTTCGGTTCGGTTTTTTTGTTTCAAATTTAGCGTTCCTAGTTCAACATTTTGTTTGAATTCCCCTAGGTCATATGTATTGGGTTGTAGTGGCTTATAGTGTCCGCGTGAAACGTATAATTGTTAAAAAAAGGTACTTAACGAAATTGGAATCACCGGGTTTTGTAAGTACTTAACGAAATTGGAATCACCGGGTTGTGTTTTTTGATATTTTTTGTAGTTATTTTTTTATTAAATTTATGGAAGTCTTAATTTAAATTTTGTAGCTTTTTTTTAACATTTTTTACTTCTAACTTTTCTAAATTTTTAATTTAAATTTAAATTTTTTAAATTTTGTAATAGAATATATTGTTTTAGGGAGGGAGTTATTTTGTGAAAAAGTGTAAGTTAAGGGGTTTAGTTTTGTTCTGTTTTGGAGTGTGAGGGTTTATTTAGGTATAAGCAGTGTGATTATAACTTCCTATTCTTTGTTGAGAATCCATTAATTCTCTGGGTGTGAGAAGCCGGCTTAATTAACTGCTGCAGCAATGATGGTTCATTTGCCACTTCTCCACCACACACTTCCCCTATTTATACCCCCTCCCATATTTGTTTCTAGCACCACCTTCCCTATTTATTCCATTTCCATCATCTCATCTCTCTAATTAACCAAAACCCTAACACTAACCATGGCCGGAGAGAGCGGAAGCAACATGTTGTTGATGATCTTATCGAGCTAAGTGGTAAACCGATCCAACAAGTCTCTGAATTATTGTGACTCAGCAGATAGCAGATCGGCGTGGTTTATTACGAGGATGGGGTCCTGAAGTCAACAGCGCACCGGAGTGAAATTGGGCATTGAATGCCCTTATTGCCAGGCCTTGAAGCTTCCCCCCCGCCACCACAACAACCCAAGGGGGGAAAAGTATATAATTTAAAATATATTAAATTTAAAAATAACCCCCCAGAGGATGTTGGAGGTGTGGTATACCATTATGTGGTTGAGAGATGACAAGCGTAAAGCGAAATAAGGCAAAGCTGGTGATTTGCAATACTGGCTCACTGTGGCAGAAGAGGAGATTGTGGAGAAGCAGAAGCAGTTGAAGTGAAGGAGGAGGATGGGTTAGGGTTTGTGTAGGGTTCTTTTGTTTGGGTCAGTATTGTTGATGGTTGTTTTGTTGTCTTGGTTTTATGTGAATCTTTATTTTGTTTGGATGTTTAATAGGCAGTTGTAATCCTGGATAATTATGTGAAGCTTTAAATTATAATGTGGATGGGTATGGTATGTTAATAACCTGTTAAGTATTATTTTTGTTTGATTATTAAGCTCCTTTATTGGGTAGTGTAGTATGCGCTTGTGACCGTCTATAGTTTGTTTCAAAAACCAAACACAGGTTGTACGAATGATGAGGCTGGAAAGGTTTTATTTCGTATTAGTACTTCTTCTTGCATTTCTTTCGTATCAGATTTAGTAGTTGTTGATTTATGGGTGCCATTTGAATTGGGAATTCCCGTACAGTTTGTGTCAAGGATGTTTGTGATTTAGTTTATGTTTAGCTTGACGGTACGGTCGGAGACTAAAGGTTTTTAGGCACGGGGTTATACAGTGTTCTAAAAGGTGCGCCTTGGCGCCGCAAAGGCGTCGCTAAGGCGTGAGGCGTAGCCTCGCCGTTACGATATGGACCTAGGCGTTGGCTTTTAAAGGCGTAGCGTGGGTTTAAAGGTAGGCGGAGGCAAAAGGCGAGCAAAAGCGCGCTAAATGGCAAGGCGTGGCGCCATTTCTAGAAGCTTTTGGTACAAATTTAGGCTATTTTTTGTGTAATTAGTTAGCCGCTGTTCAACTCTGTTAACCGCTGTTAGCCGTTATTAACGGCTGCTAGCTTGCTGCTAGCTTTCTGTTGCTAGCTTGCTTGCTAGCTTGCTGCTAGCTTGCTTATGGAAATATAACACCAATTCTTCTAGCTTGCTTATTAACCTTTTGTAAACTCGATATGTATATGAAATATGATATTATTACATAAAATCTATAATTATTTTTTTGCCGCTTTAGTCACCACCTTAAAATACACCATGGCTTTAGCAAAGGCACCTAAGGATGGAGGCGTGGCTAAGCCAGCCACACCACGCCTCGCCCTCACGCTATTTATAACCATAGGTTTTATAGCTACGCCCGATACCCACGATTTTTTTCAAACTATAATGGATGAGTGTAAAACCATGCAAGATTACAAGTTCTATTATGTTAAATTTTCATAAATTAATTTTTTAAAATAAGTTAAATTGTAATACCTTTTAATTATAAATATTTGCATCTTTTGAGACTAATTTAAATCATTAATGTCAAATTATTACTAATTAAAAAAAAATTAATTTGGAGCCAAATTGCACCCAAAAATTTTAAACTCACATAGGAAGATAAACGGTTTTCTTTTTCCCATTTCATCATTAATCCCTTTTTCATCTCCCAAAAAAAAGGCTGCAACCAAAACAGAAGAATAAAACATCTCTTTTTTACAACCATTAATTATCACTTTTAACTTATTTTCTTACACATTGCTGCTGACGTATCATGGACACTCAATCCATGATGATCAGGCTCATTTGCTAATTAGATAGTGATATGAAATTGAAAGACGGTTTAAGATATCATGTCGTAAGGAGTATTTTGATGAGCGCATAGAGGATTATGAACCATAACCATTCAAATTAGAATGTATCAAGAGGCATAACCAGTTATAAAAGTTTCGCATGGAATAATGGAAAACCCAGTGAAGTAAAGCTGAGTGTAACCTTCGATGCGTTGAATAGGATATCAGGAAAACACAAAGCATTGTTTTTGAGTTTTTTAGGAGACATGGTTCGTGAGCATATAGGTTTAAAGATTCTAGCATGGAACAAGGTGGGTTCAGAAGCAAGAGATAAACTATGGGATGAAATCACGGTACACATTTAATATTTTTGAAACCAATACTACATAAGTTTATCCTGCATTTACATTATGTGCAACTAATTCAAAACATTCTGTTAACCTTTGCAGTGATACTTTGATGTTGACTTGACAGTCAAAAAGCTGGTAATGAATCGTCTTGGTCAACTTCTAAGGAATTTCAGAACTAACTTTGAGACCGAACATACACTATTACCCTAAACCAAAGATACACCTTCAAAGCTAAATGAAGTCCCAGCGAAGTATACTGCAATTTTAAAAGCCGAAGAATGGGTCAATTTTGTAAAGTAACAAGGCCACCAGGCTTATCGGTTTTAATAGTTCCAGTTTTATGTAAGTCATATATCTTTATAATTTGTGTTTTTCATATACATTACATCTAAACGCCTTATGATTTTGTGTTGCAAGGTGAAATCAGCTGCAGGTAAAATGGCGCGTTCCAAGTGTCTTTTTATCCGCATACAATGGGACGAGGTGGATACGCACATGTGAAAGAGAAAATGGTAAGATTACACATTTGCACATTTTCATTTCATAGCATCATTTGTTTATATCGGTTTAACTTACATGTGTATGTATTTGATGTTTATAAGATTGAAAAAAAAGAAATTGAACAAGATGAAGAACCCACCCGTGGTACCCTGTGGTTGAAAGGAAGGGTAAACAAAGACGGAGAATATCAAGATGATGAGATTAGATCAGTGGGAGATAAACTTGTAAGTTTGACTGCAATTTTTTTATTATGTTCATTTTCGTATAATAACCTATTTCCCATATTGTGTGTGCAGAAAGAAACTGAGGACAAGATCAAAATAAGGACCTCGCGAGGTAATCAAGGGCACGATGCATGACACTTGTATTAGGTAAGGGAAAAGGGAGTTTATGCAAAGAGGAGTGGGAAGTGGAGTTGACATACAAGAGTATTTTGGATCTTCCCACTAAGCAAACAACAAGCAGCTGATGAAAGAATTTTGTTACTAGAAAGTCAACTTGATGCTGCGAGACGTGAACGTGAAGAGAAAGAACTATTAATCAAGAGTATGTCCAGCAAGATGTCACAGACAAAGGGAATGGTGACTAAACTGAATTGACAAGGGGGGCAGTTGCAGTCAACGCCAACTCAATTGACACCACTAGATGTAAAAAAAAGTACAATTTTTATGTGTTAACAATTTCATTTCTAATTAACTTAATTAACGCTCACAGCACTGATCCTATAGATAGCAGGTACATCTGACCTAATACCCTAGGACCTCCTTTTATACACCAAGGAGACCTAATGGGCTTACAATAAGTTTCCATCCAATTCTAATCTTTTCCTAATATAATTCATGCATATCCTAAAATAAGCATAATAACACAACAATACTACTTATATCTAATATCCTCAACTCAGAGCAACATTTTTTTTAAAATAACTAAACTAACATTTGTAACTAGACACTAGCAGTAATTAACTTTTGTACTAGCACACTAATGACTTGTATAATTTCTTCAGTCTTGAACCAACAATCTTAACCATAACAACGTATTATCATCACAGTACTAAGAATCGTTTCAATCCCAACACATTTCTTAATTTATATTGCAGGTGTCTCTGGTGGAAATTTATCTAACAAATAGCAGTGCTGATGAGGAGGGTGGAACAACTGTTGTTGGATGTGATCAGAAAAGATAGCGAGCATATCGGAAGGAAATGTTAAAAAGGGTAAGTAATTAATAAACACTCCCCTGTGATTTTTTGAATTCTACATACATGTCTTATATATTTAGCATGTTTTATATGCATACAAGAAACTGTTAAATCTGTGGGAGCTAAGAGAACGACTAGATCAATCCGAAAGGATTCTTCAAGTCAAGATTCACAATCCAAAGAAAATGTGTCGGTACTACCACAAGTATGTATTTCAACATGTTCATATATTCTTTTGTTTAATTAATTTCTGATACATACATGCAACAAATCATTTTTTAGGCAATAAAGTGCAGACTGTGGCACTTAAAGAAATCAACTATTATTGCTGAGGGTACCGTATACAAGAGTGATGGGAAAATAATGCTTCATAACAAAGCACTCCCAAAGGATTGCATAAATTCAATTGATAAATCCTCTAGTGGAGCAGCATTTATACCCGGATGTAAGGAAGTAATAGTTCCAACAAACAGTTTTAGTGCAGAAGGTGGGTTTTGTTGCATGGCCAAAGAATCAAGTTGTTTTTGATCCAAAGGTACATACATGTGTTTTATGAACCTACATATATATAATTCTTCATATTTTAATTCATTGTTTGATACACGCGCTTTTTGTTTCCCTGCAGGCAACACCACTAAGTACCATAAAAGAAAAAAAGAACATAACAAAAACAGAAAGACCAACGAAACAATAAAAAACTACTTTAAAAATACGATATAAATAAAAGAAACCAAGACCAATAAAATTAAAACCAAAAATAAAAACACTAGAGAAAAGTACAACGTCAAATAAACAGGAACATAAAACAACCAATATTAAGGATAAACTCTAATAAAAAAAATGAAAACAAAAAAAAAACAAAAAAAAAAAAAACAAACATAAACTAAACAAAATAAACAAAAAAAAAAATATAAGAAAAATAGCTAAAGAAAAAAAATACAAAAAAACAAAACAGAAGAAAACACCAAAATGATCACTGTTGAGCAACAAAACTGCACCAAAGTTACCAACGAATGCTTAAAAACTTCTTACTTCTCTAGTGATGCCATGCAAAAGGAGAGCTAATAAGAAGAGGGAGTCAGAAGCCTAGTTTAGTTGAAAAGTTTAGTATAACGCATTACAATTTTTATATTGGTTCAGTTATATACTATCCAATTTTATTGTATTTGAATTTATTTTGATATATAAATTGATTTTGTTTTTATGATATATTGATTTCTAAAATGACTAAAAGAGAACTAAGGTCAAACTTGTTAAAAACCCCCCCATTTTTTTTTTGGTCATTGTTTGCTTAATTCTTTGTGTGACTAAATATTACAAAAGGCCACACAAACATAAAATTCATGTGGCCATTGGATGATTAATAGTCACACAAAATACACATTTCTTCACTTTAAACACCATATGGTCACACTTATTAACACTTTTGGTCACTTTATGCTTAATTGTATGTGACTAAATATTACAAAAGGCCACACAAACATAAAATTCATGTGGCCATTGGATGATCAATAGTCACACAAAATACACATTTCTTCACTTTAAACACCATATGGTCACACTTATTAACACTTTTGGCTACTTTATGCTTAATTATGTGTGACTAAATACCCAAAACAAACATGCTTTGTGTGACTAAATATTACAAAAGGTCACACTAACATAAAATTCATGTGACCATTGGATGATCAATAGTCACACAAAATACACATTTCTTCAATTTAAACACCATATGGTCACACTTATAAGCACTTATGGCCCACTTTATGCTTAATTGTATGGTGACTAAAACACTAAAAGAAACAATCTTAGTGAGACTAAAAATATTACAAATGATTGGCCACACAAACATAAAATTCATGTGTCATTTGGGTATTGATCAATGGGGTCACGACAAAATACAACATTCTTCACTTTAAACACCATATGGTCACACTTATTAACACTTTTGGCTACTTTATGCTTAATTATATGTGACTAAATACCCAAAACAAACATGCTTTGTGTGACTAAATATTACAAAAGGCCACACTAACATAAAATTCATGTGACCATTGGATGATCAATAGTCACACAAAATACACATTTCTTCAATTTAAACACCATATGGTCACACTTATTAACACTTTTGGTCACATATCCTAGTTAGTAGTGTTGACTAAATACCAAGACAAAACATGCTTTGTGTGGCTAAAATAATACAAAAGGTCACCCAAACAAAAAATTTATGTGGTCATTGGAGAACAAATATCTACACACATTTCTTCACTTATCAACATACCATATGGTCACACATATTAACACTTTTGGCCATTCTATGTTTAATTGTATGTGACTAAATATACAAAAAACATGCTTCCTTATGTGTGACTAACTCGAATGCGTGACCGTAGGTGACCTACGGCCGCGCGACCTTTTGTCACACACGAAACTT
Organism: Tanacetum coccineum; assembly: GCA_026074375.1. Classification (NCBI taxonomy): domain Eukaryota; kingdom Viridiplantae; phylum Streptophyta; class Magnoliopsida; order Asterales; family Asteraceae; genus Tanacetum; species Tanacetum coccineum. Next base: position 21,219 of record BQNB010084981.1, read on the forward strand.
TTCGCGTGTGTGACTATATGTATATAGTCACACATTTTTGATGTGACCAATACCACTTTTTGTACTATGCTACCGATTCCTATTTTATATACATGTGTTAAAAGGAAAGCTTTTAAAAAAATTATATTATATATATATTATTATAATATAATTAGAACTTCTAATATTTTAAAGTTAATAGAAATTAATGTTTAGTATTAATATAAATGTATTCCTATCATACCAAGCTTTGGTGATTGTTTAAGACCATTAAAGCTTTCTTTAAATTTATAAACAGATCTCGGATTTTCAAAATCACTATCTCGGAAGTTTGCCACTTATGACCTCGCTCATTGATAAAACCGTTCAGGAATGTACATTTTTACATCCATTTTGGAATAGTTTTAAAATCTAAGGCACAAGTCAAAAGCCTAAATATTCTAATGGACTCAATCCTAGCGAACCGGGGCAATAATTTCATCATAATCGATGCCCTCTTATTGATTATAACATTAGGCGACTAACCTAGCCTTATTACAAGATACAACACCGTTCTCATCTAACTTATTTCTATATACCCACTTAGTTCCTATGAGATATCATATTCCTAGTTGTTGAACTAACTCCGCCAAAACGCGTTAGCAACGAATTGCTTTAATTCTTCTTGCATGCGACTATCCAACTTTACATCACCTAATGCTTCGTTCACATTCTAAGGTTTCTATAGGTTGATATAAAATAAAAGAAGTACATTGGTTTTGGGCTTTGGTGACCTAAGGGATTCTTTGGTAGGTTTCCTATGCCATTTACTAATGGATGTTCCTAGATCCTTAATGTTTGACTACTTTATCAATCTCAAAAGTTTTCATCCAACAATGTCCGTTTTCCAGGTTTTTCTTTTTTGTAACCTTAATTGCTTCTTCTTCATCTAAGTCATCATCCACCAAGGTGATGACTTAGAAGGTTGGAGGCAGTTTCATCGAAAGATCACGTTAAGTGATTCTTCGACTTTCCTAGTGTGTTTTGTTTAGGATGATTAGGCTTTTACTATTTGAGATATAAAGCAAAAGACACCTATCGTAAGACTTTAGATCAACTTGGTAAGGTAGTCTTTGGTGTTCAAAATGAAGCACTTGCTTCCAAACACTCTAAAATAATCTAATGTAGGTTTCCTACCTCTTAAAAGTTCGTAGGAGTTTTTTTCCAAGATGGCTCTAATAAGAATATTCGGTGAGAATGTATGTTGAAGTATCCTACGGCGTTACACAACCAAAAAGTTTATGCAATGATTGCTCTTTCAATATAGTCCTACTCATTTCTTGAAGTGTCTTATTTCTCCTTTCGACCACGCCATTTAATTGAGGAGTGCGTGAGCTGAAATTATTGTAATAAACATTGGCATTACAAAACTCTCCAAATTGCACCTCATTATCAAATTCTCTACCGTGGTCGGTTCTTATTGACACTATTTGAACAACCTAATTGGTTTTGAATTTTGCCTACAAAATATTTTTGAATTGATCAAAAGCTTCGTCCGGGTTTGTCCTAATGGAATCTGGTCCAAGGTAACTTAGAGAAATCATCTACTAAGACTGGGTTTAACTGGTTTCCTAATAACTCCGTAACTGCGATGGACCAAAGAGATCCAATGGAGGAGTTAAAGTAAGTGCATCTATTCGTTGATACTAATTCTTAGCTTTGTGTCTAAACGTAAGCTTTGTTTTCCCTTTTACAAAAATGTTGACAAACACTTAAGCTTAGGTAGGTTTCTAACTAATTCCTTAGAAGTCAACAATTGAATGAGACGCATGTTTGCGTGACCTAACCTCCTATGCCACAATGTGGAATTTTCATCAATCGTAGCTAGACAAATTTAATCCTTCGGCTTATTTCCTAATTTCATCACATGTAAGCCTTTCTTCCTAATACATCTACCTATGACTTTACCGTCCTTAGTGATTTCACTATCATGTTCAGAGAAAGTTACTCTACACTTATTGTCACATATTTGTCTTATATTACAAGTAATCTTAAGTTATCAACATGATTATTACAATTATCATTTTGAGAAGACATTAGAGAGCGTACCTTTTCCAATGATGTAACCGGAAATTACAACCAAAAATGATTGTACCAGATCCATAGTATACATGTAATGTGGAGAAGAATCTTTTGGTTGCCCGTCATAGTTTTAGAGTCATCCGCATATCCTTGACCAACTCGACGGGTCTCAAGTCGTCTCCAGGCATATCTATTTTTATAGTACAATGATTCAACATTTGGTCCCTACTATCTCATGTGTCCAAAATTGTTAATGCCAAACATCCCTTGCATTCATTCAATTGGTTAGTATGTGAGAATGGAAGACACATTTCCATGGCATGTAACACTTTGACGTGGAAAGTTATTACCAAGATACGAGAAAGCCATGAGGCATGTTTGTCGACCAATGTTTCCCTTTTTGTTGCAGTGTTTTAGAACGAGAATAATTAATATTTACTATTACTTCTAGTAGGTGGAGTTTTTTGAATCGAGTTTTTGATCTAAAATGGGGTTTATAAAATCTAACTCCGGGTTTTGACAATGGCTGATAAAATTGTTTAACTTCATTGTCACCAGCAACGGGAACTTTGGCCTTGTTTACAATTATGTGTTTTGGTCTAGGACCCAAAATGGATTTTTGAAAAGACACAGTTTTCTCAGATCCAGGCATTGCTGGTGGCGGTCCCATATTTATTTTAGGGGCCGCCCATATTTATGGGACCTCCATCAGAATACGCATTTTTCTGAGCTTTCACAAATTTTATTTCCTTAGTTCCACTAGATGATGCTTCAAATGAATTAAACCCTAAACCTAATTTATCACCAGAGGGTTTTTGATTACTTAACATTTTATTTAAGCAATGTGTACTCTTTTTAAATTTGTTTAATCTAGTAGATTCATCTTTAAGTTTTTCATTCTCAATTTTAAGTACACGACACTTTGCACAATCGAGATCAACTCCCTTATTTTTCTCGAGTGTGGATAATTTATCTTTTTAATTCTTTAAGCTTATTTTCTAGACTATTTCTAGTAGCTTTTAACTTTTTGTTTTTAGTGATTATCTTTAGACTCATTTTGCATAACTTATCATATTCGTTGTCTAAAGCTATATCATCAATTGATGAGTTTTCATCACTAAAGTAAGATGATTCGGAACATACCTCACTTGATGCGTGAGCTACAAGACACGTTTCATCTTTGACCTTTTCATCATCTTCTTCACCGCTATCGCTCCAAGAGCCTCCGACAAAAGCTCTTTGGTTCTTATCTTTCGGTGGTTTTGGACATTCTCCAATAAGATGATTTGGGTCGCCACATCTAAAGCATTTTCTATCACCTTTACCGTTCTTGTCATCACGACTTCTTTGGAACGCCTTTTTGTCGTTCCGAGGTTGTCTCACGAATCTACCTCTTCTTTTAAAGAACTTCTTGAAGTCTCTTACCGCCATGGCGTACTCTTCGTCTTCACTACTGGAAGTCGAACACTCTTCATCACTAGATTCTTTCTTAGCCTTTAAAGCAAGAGATTTCCTTTCAACTTTTGCTTTGACTATTTCGGAATCTTTCTTGATGATCATTTCGTGAACCTTGAGGTTCCCGATTAGTTCATCAAGAGATAGTGACGTTAAGTCTTTCGACTCTTCAATCGCCGTGACCTTTGCTCTCCATTTAGGATGTAGAGCTCTAAGAAACTTCCTTACGTAGTTCTTACTAGAATAACCTTCATCAAGAGCTTTAAGACTAGTAATAATAGTATTAAATCTAGCAAAAACACTATCTATAGATTCGTCTTCGAAAATGACGAATTGTTCATATTGTTGAACCAAAAGGTCGATCTTATTATCTTTGACTTGGCTATTACCTTGATGGGTGATTAACAAAGTTTTCCAAATTTCTTTTGCCGTGTTACACATGAAAATTCTTTCATATTCTTTTCTTGGCAAAGCATTGTAAATAACCATTTTTGCTTCATTATTTTTCGCAAGTCTCTTTTTGAGATCATCGGTTTGTTTTTCAAAAGGGATAACCTCATCTAATTTGGTTTCCGGATTTTGTACAATAGGTTGAAAATCACCATTGGTAATAACATGCCAAAGATCTAGATCTTTTGATTTAACATATGTCTCGAATCTATTTTTCCAATAAATAAAACTATCACTTTCAAAAAGTGGTGGTCTTTGCATAGATTGCCCTTCTAGATATTTGTCGGAATCCATAGATCGATCCAAGCTTTAAAATACAATATATTTTAAAAATCTTAAGTGACCTTGCTACTGATACCAATTGTGGAAACTAGAAGGGGGGTTGAATAGTTTACACGTTTGTTTTACGGTTTAAAAGTTTACTTTCAAAAATGTATAGATCCGAGTTATATGTTCAATCAAATCACAATATGAACAAGCAATAACTATCTAAACGAAAACTAAATAACAACAATAATAATATAAATAGATAAAGGAAAAGAAAACAACCGAACCAAGACACCGAGATTTTAAGTGGGTTCGGTTACGAAGCAACCTATTCGCCTACTCACTCCTCCGTGTATCCAACTAAGATTTTACTATGTCTAAAAAGATCCCTTTAGGAGAGGAAAACCATTTACACGTCAGCTTTACGTTATTTTCCGAACTAAGCTTAAGTGAGGTCTAATCTTAGCTATAACAATTACCACTTACAAGATATAACACTCACAAAGATCTACACTACTCAGATCTACACCAATATCCTAATCACAACTAAATACACAAGGATACAATACAATAGAGTTTTGGTACTTAAATAGAGAGAGGGAGATCACCTATTAACACTCTTTATTCTTGACGAATAGGAGTGTTCTTCTCTTGACTTGAATGATGTGAGAAGGAGATGAGAAAGAAAAGATTAGTCACTTGAAACAAGATCTAAGTATGTTAGTGATCAAGAGTTTTAGTGAGAGAGAAGTAAGGTTTAGATGAGAATGCAAAAGACTATAAAATTTCGTTGCAAATAGGAATGATTTTTCTACTGGGAATAGAGCAATATTTTTAGGCAGGGAATATAAACGGCTCTCTGGTGGGCGGTCCGGTGGTCCCTTATATTTATTATTAAGGGGGCCGCCTAGGCTTATAAGGGGGCCGCCGCTTAGATCTCGCTCCCTTTTTGTCTTGTGTGGAGAAGGTTTGTATGGTTGTAAAAAGCTTCCGTTTTGAGGGGAAAATTTGGAATTTCAAATTTTAAGGTTTTAATTAACAACTTTTTATTTTAATTGTAAAATATTTTGTAAAAGTATTTTGAAAAATATACTTTTGTTAGAATTAAAGTGAGGATTATGAGAAAATTATTTTCTTGATCACTATTCATGCTTTAATTAATTTGTTTGTCCATACCTTAGTGATCACTAATCTTATGGGAAATGAATTTTACATTTAATAATTTTGTAAAACGTTTTTTTTTATTATGTAAACTTTTTAACTCTTTTTGTTATTATCAAAACGTTGAGAGGTCGAAAAATATAAATAACGTTTTTAGGCATTATTTGTATTAACAAAATGATCAATTCCTACACTAGGGATAGGTGCCAAACTATCCTAGTACCCTACTAATCCCAGGTTCAAAATGGTCAATTTACTATTAGGACTAACAAGATCAAAATCACCCTCTACACTACCAAAATACAAGGATCTATGAAAGGCTATAAGGATATCCAATGAAACTTTCATTAAACAGGAAACATAGATCATAACAATAGTGAATACATGGTTAGGCCAGCACTAAAGGTGCTTAGCCACTCATAGCAACAACAATATAAGACATAAATGATTTCATTGATTGAATAACCATAATCCTTACAAAGCGTACGTTACGAATGATTAATGCTTAGTAATGTAAAGTGATCCTCCCTTGGACTTCTGGTGGAATGCTTCGTCTTCTAGAGGTATTGGTCACCTCTCTACTGCTGTGGAATGAAGTGGTGGAGTGAATGATGATAATGAAGCCGGATTAGGGCTCTATTCACACTTTTCGAACATGTTATGGCGTAACAGTTATGTAGACATTCGCTGTAACCTTGCTTACGTGTACTTCATTTTCTTCAGGCTAAATTGATGTTACGGCGTATCCAGATCGTGAGTGTTACGCTGTACTGCTGAGTAGGATACATCATCTCTTCAACTTTGAATTGTTACGACGTAAAGATGACGAGGCTTTACGACGTAAAGGTGGTGATGACTCAGCTATTTGTAAATATATGTTACGGCGTAACCATATCAGGGGTGTTACGCCGTAACTGGCCTTGGTTTCTTGAATTCAGCAACAAATGCATGTCTTTCATGTCCAAATCCCGCGTCTTTTGCTCAAATGCTCAAATTGTATCTGAAAACTAATAAGTGCTTAAGTAGTGTTTTCAGACATTTAAAACATTTTTAATAGCATTTTCATAGGGAATTTGATACTAAAAAGTATGAACTATTTGATGTTATCAAATATCCCCCCACTTGACTTCTACTTGCCCTCAAGTAGAACCGTTTAGAATAAATCATAAAAAGGTTTCCTCAATTTAACTTGGAGAAATGAGTTTATAATTTACTTATACTAGAAAGGCATCAAAGCCAAACACCTCACGAAAGGGAACAAAAACACTCAATTCACATGACTAATCTAAGTGTTTCATTTCGGGGTGATCACTCAATTGCTCAGTCATAACATGTATTCTATCATAAGCTTGGAAGGTACACAAATCTCCACCAGCTAGAGTTAGGGTCCAAACAGTCTCAAAGGCAACATGGGTTATATTGGGATATTAGGTGACATGGGTAGGATAGACATGAGATACATTTTTAATGGATGTTAAGATAAAAACACAAACAAATAGTCATCTAAATCTAAGGTATCCATACCCAGCTACTGTCCATCCATAGTCCAAGTCTTCTAGTGCGAGAACTTGATCATATCTTCACAATGGGATAGCTAATAATGAGATCTTGCGAGTATGCTAACCCATAATCTAGGATGGTTTATAGTTGCACCATCCTCTTCATCACTAGGTGGCTTATAGTTGCACCACCTTTAGTTGGTTTTATAATACGTAACCAACCTCAGGAGCTATCACAATAGGTGGCTTATAATTGCACCACCTTTTTTTCTTAATTTTTTTTATTTTGCTCCTGGATATAAACAACACATCCCCCCACTTGAGATAAACATTATCGAAAGTGACAATACCAGGGGGTCTTCTATGATCAATATAATATATCATCAATGAAAGTGCTAGTCTTTGAACCTTTTTCCCCGAACCATAGACTTACGTAGCCAGAAATTTCAACACAAAGATAAATAGACTACAGGGTAGGCTCAAGCGAAATGGTGTAACGAACATATTAGGTG
>BQNB010084982.1:0-26185 GCA_026074375.1 Tanacetum coccineum
ATTCCGTCATTATGGATGTATACGTATGATCTTTGTCACCTTTTCTGGAATATTGAGATCGGTTTAAAAAATCATATGAGTGTATCGATAGTATATTAAATTCTAGAACTTGTTTTTGTGATGCATTTCGAGACCGCAAGTAAGTATTAGGATTTGCTAGATAAGAGGCACTAGCATTAACCCATGTTTTAAACATGTAATTGTTATGATGGTCACACCAATCATATAACTATCCCACACCCTTGCCATGTACTCACCTTTAGTACATTATTGTGTTTAACCCAAGTTAATTATTGAGTACACGGTTGCTAAGTCCTTATCCTTGTAAATAATGTTTTGGGACGATTGGGATTCATAGTAGTATTTATTTCACGGAAGAATAGGGAAGAAAAGTTAAGTCAATACCCCTATATGTTTGTTAAATGATCTCCATATTATTTTGAACCACCTCAAATCGGGTCATAGAATAGTTTGCTTGTAAAGTATGTAAAAGTTCAAGTGTAGGGGTACATCTATAAGCCCCAAGTGATGTAGTATGTTATTAAAAAAAAAGAGAAAAATAGAAAAGAAAAAGAAAGAGATTGATGTAGAGTTTGTATATCTTCGTCTGAGTCTTGGCTTAGCAACCAAACCATCGTGTATTCTTATAAATAATTAGCTAACCCTTCCATTCTAAATTCACCTACAGCTACCCAAATGTATCCCATCCGTTTCTGTTTCTATATATGTTATCTTACACCTACACCCCTTTAAAAGACCTCTTAGATAGTAATGATTAATACTTACGCCTAGCGATGGAGGTTTGATCCTTTACCAAGCCTGTGGTGATTTATATGCTATGATAGGTAATGAGTGTTGATTTTCCGTTTCCCCATATGTTATAATTTGTTGTACACCCGAGTGAAAGAGAGAATCCCAAACACTTATGTGAGGTGCTAGTATATACTTTTCGTTCTTTTATTATAAGGTCAAGAAGGTTGTGTTGTAAAATGCTTTTAAAAAGTAGGTTAAATGACCATCATATTGCTATTGTCTAGGTAGAAAAGCCCATTTGCTTGGGGACAAGCGAATCCCAAGTGTAGGGGTATTTGATGAGGTGTCATTTTATACACTATTTATTTAACCCCCTAAATCATGCAAATATGCCCAGATTATATGCTTAATCGTTTGTTTTCAGGTTTTTAGCACTTGGATGGCATTTGGAGGAAATACACATAACTTGGGCTCATTTAGAGAAGAAACGGACGAGATTACAGACCTACACCAAATCCATGAAGAAATATTGTTCTCAGAGCATGGAGACGGCGTCACAGGCATAAAGCGACACCGTCGTGATCCATCTAGTGACGGCGGCATCAAGACGTGACCGACTTAAAGAGGATCTAGAATCATCCATGTAGCGACGGCGTCAGGATTACAACGCGACGGCGTCAAAACAATATCTTTATATATACTAAACCGATTTTAGGGTTTTAAGTGTGTAACTTTGTATAACTTTTGGAATACTAACCCTAGTTCTTGTATCAGCTTCATAGGTTATTTTTAGGGCCTCAAAACCCTATTATACTACTTTGAATCCATGTTTTAATTCAAGTAAGGTTATCTATCATTAATCATTCAATATGTCTATGTGTTGTATGATTGATTTATCTTGTTTTCATTATAACATGCGCGGCTAAACCCTCCTTTATATTTGGTTATGATTGCATGAAATTCGGATTGTAGATCCTTTTACTGTTGCTTCTTGATTGATGATTATGCACGTTAGGTTCTAGAAACCCAGCTTTTATCTGTATCGCTGTAGACACGTCTAGGGAAACGCAATTGCGTAGAAAGGATACCATCGGGTAACAGTCTTCATACTACCTTGCCCCTTTATATGGTTGATCCCTCTTAAGATATTTCACATGCATTTAATGTACTCTTAGGGGCCTTGTAATAGTCTTCATACTACCCTACTTGTGCGTTGCCCTAACGGAATATTAAATAGACGGCGGGTTCGTGTAATCCGTTCATGACCTAGAAAATACTTACACAAATCATCACAAGTGTGACAAGGCAACATGATTAGGAGAAGCAATCTGATAAGTAATGCATGATTAAGTAAATACATTTAATTATCATAAAGTTATCACCAGTAGATTAGATATAAGTTTAATTATTAGTTAAACAAACCAACCTCTCAAACCATAGATTTACCTGCTTTCCTATAAATATAAAAACACAAAAATAATCTTCTCTTAACCTTTAGAATTCTGTTAGACCGTGATGAAGCATTCTCAACCTATTCCCCTTATGAACTATAACAACCCCCCGAGTCTTGCCTATACTACTACTACAACGGTTAGGTACTCTGCCTAGAGAGTTGTAAAACTTCTTGTAGAAGTCCCTTGCAACAACCGCATCAGACATTGCTTATATAAATTACGGCATTAAAAATTACATCTTTTCATGTACGATTCTTCTCAAATGAATTTATTAGCAAAATGATTAGATTTTTACTAAACTTGTACTAAAATACATAAATATATGATAAACATTTTTAAATATGCAATTTTCAAAAACTTTAAATGTCCATAACATAACAAAATTTTGGCATTAAACTTACATGAATGAATTTTCTAAATAATTATGTGTAGATGAATTTTGTTTAGTGTATTACACATAACATTAACTATTTGTACATAATGCATATTAATTTTTACGCTACAAGGACTTAATCCGAAAAGTCCCGCATCATAGCCTCAGCCTATGGTCCCAAATTCAAATCTTTTTCGATCATATCGATAGGTATACCCAAATAGACATTAACCATGCGGCAGGCGGGAACCTTAAGGGATTAAGTGCTGAAGAAGCATAGGAAACGATTGAGGATTGTGTCCAATGTGATAAACAATGGAAAAACCCAACTATCCCCATTTCAGACCCAAACAAATAACATATTTTAAAGGATCAAACTTTGGTTGGGAATGAGGTGGTTAGAGTTAAGATACCTAAGTGCATGTAATGGTTAGATGCATATGATAAGCCTATAGGTGATCCATATATGATGGAGGATAAGGTAGATAATTTGAGCCCACAAAGTACCTCACAAGTCATTTTATCATTTGAGGTATACACACCGCCCTTGACTTACCCGGAAGAAGTAGAAGAGACTTTAGGAACCCCAATGGAGGTAGAACCTTTAGAAGAAACACAATTAGAGGATTTAGTATTTAATACTTGTAATCATGACATTCCTCTATAGTTATCAAGAGAAGTTCTTTTTTATTTTTTTGATTAACTAGCTCAACCATAACACCTTCCATAATTGTCCATCCTTTAGATTGTAAGTGTAAGAAAATGAAAGGAGGGCCTCTGAACCACCCATCAAACACACCTATCATATAGTTTTTTTAGGATGAAGGAAGTAGACCATTTGACCATTCATACACCGCCTTCACCTCATGTGGCATCTTTCCACCTTAAGGATACGTATTGCTATTATCACCCGTGCATTGATGATCCTAAGAAACATTATGGATTTAAACCAGGTTTATTAGGACAAAGTGGATCCCTAGGTGTTGATTTTTTGAATATGGAGATGATAGAAGATGATTGGGAATTGGAACCTAAAGAAGTTTCTTTTCTTGGAAGGAGACTTAATTTGCCCGTCAGGCCAAAAGAAGTAGAGAATGTTAGGATTAAAGAAACACACCATTTGGAGCATATAATTCAACAACTAATTTTTCAGCATGTGACCCCTTCTCATAACAATGGTGTGTACCGTTACTATCACCCGCACTTGAACTCAAGTGTAGGGGAACCCTCCCCTTTATCTGTTAAATAAGGGTAGAGTCAGGCTCGTGACTCGAACAAAAACAAGCGCTTCTTGGGAGGCAACCCAAGCACGTCTCATTCACCTAATATTTAATTTTCCCGCATATTAGGAGTGTCGTGTGTTTTAATTCTTTTCATTTATTCTTTTATGTTTGAATGAATTTTGTAATCATGCTTTGTTTGTTTGTAACTTCGTCTTATTTGCAATCAAAGGTATTTTGCAACAAAATAAGTGTAGGGAAAATATCCGGTTTTTAGAACCAATTCAAACATTTAAAATAAATTGTTTAGATTAATTCGCGTCAGTTTCGAGTCATATGATTGTAATGATTAATTCCAGGTTTTTATGCAGTGCTTTCTTCAGATTTAACTAATAAAATTGCGTGCAGCAAATTTCTCATTAAAAACGAAGAAGAATTTTTTACAGACCCTGAAGACGGCGTTGGGATTAACACCCGACGGCGTCGCGTCTTTGAAAAATAGAATGTGCAATATTTTTAAAATTAGTAATTCTTTTGTAAACCTGCAGAAAACCTATAATTACATAATTACTCTCATTCTATCTTTACTGCTTTCATAGAGTCAAAACCTTAAACTCTCATTGTATTATATATATCCCGCCGATTTTATGCTTGGTGTAGTTGTCTTTGTCTTTGATTACTCGTTATATTTGATGAGAAGAAGCTTGGAAGTTCTTAGGAAGTTTCATTCGACGATTCTTGGAGGACGATTTAACCAGTTATCGCATGTTTCTTCTCCATTATTAAGCAAACCAGGGGAGTACTAGTTTTTTTCTTTGTCTTCTTTTCCCTTTATTCATTTTTACGGGTACTTTTATACTCCCTCCGTCCCATTTTTATTGTCCACGTTTCCTTTTTGGGATGTCCCAATTTAATTGTCCACAACTAAAAATAGATAGGGAAATTTCATCAGTTTACTATATACCTTGTTTTGAAATTATTATTACAAACATTAAAGAAGACTTTAATTAATTAGCTAAGGGTAAAATTGTCATTGTGCCAAAAAGTAAGAAAGAGAAAGCAGTAATAAATGCACTTTTCTTAAACTGTGTGTTTTTTGTCGGTGGACAATCATTTTGGGACGGAGGGAGTAGAACATTGGGGACAATGTTCAACTTAAGTGTAGAGGGAAAATAAGCCTTAAAAGCTATTCATTCATTTGCCATTTGCTTGTTCTTTAAAATGATGGGTAATATATCAAAACATAACATAAAAAGGTAATTTTGACCAAAATTTAATTTTTTTTTATGACACATACCGACGATAACTAACCAAGTAATTTAATATCGTCTCATGATAGAATGTGTATGACTCGCACAAAAACCCTCAAAATTCCACCAAAAAATGTAAGGTTCGCTCTTAGATATTTAGGAATTCGGGTATTCATTATTGATACCTAAGATAATTTGTACCTTTAGCATTCTCGAGTTAAGGTTCGAATGCAATCATATGTGTTAATTCGATCGTTACGGATGTGTACGTATGGTCTTTGTCGTCTTTTCTGGAGCATTGATATCGGTATTAAATTATATGAGTGTATCGGTAGTATATTAAATTTCAGAACTTGTTTTTATGATGCATCCCGAGACCGCATATAAGTATTAGGATTGCTAATACGAGACACAATGATTTATTGGAAACTGGAAAAGGGGTATGTTGAATATTTACACGTTAGTTTTGCTTTTTTAATAGTTTACTTACAAAAATGTTGAGATCAAGTAATATGTTACAATCAAATCACAAATAACAATCAATAACTATCTAAACTAAAACAGATCAACAAGTAATAATGTAAAGAGATACGAAATAAACAACCAACCAGACACCAGATTTTATATAAGTTCGTCTACAAGCACCTCTTAGCCCTACTCACTCCTGAGAATCCGACTCAGATTCACTAGTCAACAAGCTCTTATTAGGCGGAGAAAAACCATTTAACACTTCGCTTACTTTTTTTTCCGACACTAAGCAAAATGTCTAGTTCCTAATCTTAGCTAGAACCAATCGAACCACTTCACAAGATATACACACTCACAATTTCTACACTATCGATCAACACAATCTCCTAAGTCACAAATACACAAGATAAATACAATAGAGTTTTGGTACTTTGAAGAAAAGAGGATAGATCACTAATTAACACTTCGTTTCTTGACGAATACGAGTGTTCTTCTCTTGCACTTGAATGAGAGGGAAGAGATGAGAAGAAGAGATTAGATTACTTGAAACAAGATCTAAGTATGTTAGTGATCAAGATATTTAGTGAGAGAAAGAAGGTTTAGAGAGAGAAGGAAAAGACTAAAAAAATTCGTGCAAAGAGGAATGTTTTTCTGCTAGGAATGGAGTAGTATTTATAGGCAGAGAATCCCAACGGCTCTTTGGGGGCGGTCCCGGCGGTCCCTTATATATAAGGGGGCCGTCGCCTAGACTCCGTTCCTTTTTTGTCTTTTTGTGGGGAATGTTGTATCTGGTGTAGAAGCTTCTATTTTGGGGGGGAAATTTGAATTTCAAATTTTAAGTTTTTAATAAAACTTTTTATTTTAATTAGAAATTATTTTGTAAAAGTATTTTTGAGAAAATACTTTTGTAGAATTAAAAGTGAGGATTAAGAGAAAAATATTTTCTTGATCACTAATCATGCTTAATTATTTTGTTTGTCCATACCTTAAGTGAAGCACTAATCTGAATGAAGATTTTATCATTTTAATAATTTGTAAACGTTTATTTTTATTGTAAACGTTTTTACATTTTGTTATTATCAAAACGTTGAGTGGTCGAAAAATATAAATGACGTTTTTAGACATTATTTGTATTAACAATCTCTCCCTTTTTTATGATGACAAAATATAAACTCATTTTAAATAAAATTAAAGATGTCAAATTATTAAATGAGTTATGTTCCATTTCTCTTTTTTTTTGTCGAATTCAAAAAGAATGATCGTTGAGTTGTTGAAGAAAGAAAGAAATCAACGATATCAAGACTCCCCCTTGATGTATGTTCTCCCTTGTTCGAGGCACCAAGGGATCGATCTTAAAAAAATTATTTTGCTACAAAAAAAAGTTAGAAGTACAAGTGCAAGAAAAATATCTTTCACATAATATATATAAATTATCAAAAGAAGAGTTTCATTCCACCAACAAGAAACTCATACATTAGCACATTTAATTAATACATTCATGCAAGATAAAACTAGAACTAATACAAGATAAAGAGAAACTATACTACATAAGTCTTAAATGATTCATGATTCATAGAGAATGACTTTTTAAGCAAAAGGTTTAGGGTTTCACGTTTATGAAAAACATTTAGATATTTTTAAGGTGGAGGTGGAAAGTGTGAAGTGATTGCGGTAGTAAGAAGATATTCAATACGAGCAAACATGATATTCATCTCATCTCTTAGGGTGAAGAAAAGGTTTCGGTTATGAGAACAACAAATCCAAGTTGACCCATGATAGTCATGATAGTTGTAGAAAAGAGGATAACCCATGAAGGGAGTTAGAGGTTTGTGGTTGAGAGGTGGTGATGGAGAGTCATGAATGTGATCCAGAGGATGATTGTGGGGGTGGACACGCCTACGACCCAACAAAGAAAGTGTGATATCCAAGGAAGGATGACTTTGAAGTGGTTGAGGATTTAGAGGTCTAGGAGGAACATCCGAAATGTTGTCAAGCAAGGGGTTCAAGTGATGAGGAGAAGTGGTTATGTGAATATGGTGTGAAATTTTGAGTTTTGATGTAAAGAAGAAGATGTGTATTCTGACTTGATGATGTTTGATTAGTGGATGTGGTTTTTGATGGTGCATTTGGAGGAGTTAGAGATGAGGAGGTTGTTGTAAGAGAAGGTGTGGTGGTGATATCTTCATCACTAGATATGTTGACAAATAATTATCTAGGAGGGATTATGGTGAGTTTGATTTTCTTAGAAGGATTAGATGATGAAGCATTAGTAGAATTCATGGTAGAATGAGGTGATGAAGATGATGATAGAAGAGAGTTCATGATTTAAGGTAGAAGAAATGGATTGAAGAAGTAAGGCATGAGGTTTGAAGATTTATATTCCAAATGGTGTTTGTTAAAATGCAGAAATTATAGCTGTGCCTAGATGGGATAGTGGTCAACTACACATAAATTCAGAAAGTCACAGTAGAAGAATCCATGACCTCTGATGGTGGTCCCTTAATTACCCGGCGGTCCCATATATATTGGGGGGGCCGCCCAGTATTTTAGGGGGCCGTTTTCTGGAGACAGAAAACTTTTTCCAGAATTTCCTGATAATTTTTTTTCTAAATTTCCCTTTTTGAGTCAATTCTATTTCATCATGAATCATCTAATACTCATTATCTAACCTCACAATATCAATTATCTTGAGTTCTATGAGGGAAGCATATGTAGGCAAATTTGATCAAAAGATAAGCATGCATAATATCATATATATAGCAAAAGTCTATCAAGGTGCATGCAAGCATTGGTTTAGGATGATAAAATCAAAAGATCATCCATGGCAAGCTAAGTTGCCCATACTAAGTACTAAGTTACTAATAAGTAGCATAAGTTTAAACACCTAATCATAATAGATTAGTAAATAATATAGATAATAATGTCATAAAGCAATTTTTCTAGTGTGTGCCTAAATGTAACAAATGTGGAGTAACGATTAACTCGACCTAAATATAAAAATCCCAAAGTAGTTAACCCAAACCTCCTTAATTTATTTTGCTCACCCAATCAAGTCCGAAAATACATATAATTATGTATCTGAAATTTGTTCATGAATCATAAGCATGTGATTGAAAACGTTTTTGGGTTGATTAACAATGCATAACAACAATTTTATTTATGTTCCACGTGATGATTTGAAAATAAAATTTGGGGTCTTGGGTTTCGAAATCAATTTTTCAACAATTCACTAATGTAGCAAATCCATTAATCTATCGGGAAGCATATTAGTTATACATTGTATCCAAGTAATCTTAATTGTACAAAATTGAAAGAAAAAATTCCAAATCCCCGAATTATAAATTTATGGTGTTCATTAAGAACCCTAGACTCAAATAGAAAAAAATAGATGAAAGACTTACAATTGACGATATTTGTGATATTATATTGAATTATTAGTGTTGATTTGATCTCAATTGATAGTTTAAGATGGTTGATTTATGGTGTGTTTGAGTCGTGTTCGTCAATGGCATCAGTTAAAGGGGTGTTTTGTTTTTTTGTTATGAATTTTTTTTGTTTAAGTTCCTATTTTTGTGACTTGCTGGTTGGCGGTCCCATATTTACCAGGTCGTTCCCCAAATATATTGGGGGGCCCGCCTCTCAGCAAGAGGATTTTGGACTTGGATTAGACAAAAATTATACGTGAATAAGAATGACATTTTAAATTGCATTTCGCAGAATTAAATATGCTTAAAGTACTATCGTATGAAGTATTTAAGTTGTTCCACGACACTGAATGGAACACGACTAGAAATTGAGACAGAAGGAAAGAAGAACGAACTAAGATGATTATGGATGCGTCCATCATTCCTAAACCTCAGAGAAGAAGACGTAGATAGTTAACTATTCACGTTTTAAGGGGTTTAAGAAAGAATGTCCGGCGATTGTTGTCGACGGACGGCACTTTTTCGATTGAGATATGTCCTTTTTGGACATTATCACAAAGAAAGTGGTGACGAATTTCGATGTGTTTGGTACGAGAATGTTGCACCGGGTTTTTGCTAAGGTCAATCGCGCCTTTGTTGTCGCACATGATGGGAAAAAAAACATGCTTTGTTGGTTGTACATTGTTTACGGTCACTAAATTGTACCTATTTAGTCACACAAAAAACGTGGATACGGACACAAACGCTCTCTTATGTGTGACTAACTCGAATTCGTGACCGTAGGTGACCTACGGTCGCGCGACCTTTTGTCACACATGAAACTTTTCACGTGTGTGACTATATGTATATAGTCACACATTTTTCGTGTGAATACCACTTTTTGTACTAGTGGCCTTTAGGATACCATAATCCTAAGTGCGTAGTGCCTTTAATATATCGGAAGATACGCTTAACCGCTTCAAGGTGAGAGGTTTTGGGAGCCTCTTGGAAGCGGGTACAAAGGCAGACACTAAACATGATATCGGGCCTACTTGCCGTTAGGTATAATAAACTACCTATCATGCCTCAATACTTGGTACTCTCTACCGACTCACACTCTTCATCTTTGTGAGTTTAGTATTCGAGGACATGGGGGTTTTCATTGGTTTAGAATCTTCTAGACCAAATTTCTTAAGCATTTCTTTAATATACTTAGATTGATTAAAGAATATACCATCTTCCATTTCTTTAATTTGTAATCCAAGGAAGAAGTTAAGTTCACCCATCATGCTCATCTCGTCATGCATGATTTTGGCAAATTCATCACACATGTCTTGACAAGTCGAACCGAATATGATGTCATCTACATATATTTGAACAATGATGAGATTTGAACTTTTCTTCTTAGTAAAAAGAGTGTTATCTACCATTCCCATTTTATATTCATGTTTAATAAGGAAAGCTTTTAATCTATCATACCAAGCTTTGGGTGCTTGTTTAAGACCATATAAAGCTTTCTTTAATTTATAAACATGATCCGGTTTTTCAAAATCAATGAATCCCGGAGGTTGTGCCACGTATACCTCCTCATTGATAAAACCGTTCAGGAATGCACTTTTTACATCCATTTGGAATAGTTTAAAATCTAAGGCACACGCATAAGCTAATAATATTCTAATGGACTCAAGTCTAGCAACCGGGGCATAAGTTTCATCATAATCGATGCCCTCTTGTTGGTTGTAGCCTTGAGCAACTAACCTAGCCTTATTTCGAGAAACAATACCATTCTCGTCTAACTTATTTCTAAATACCCACTTAGTTCCTATGATTGTCATATTCCTAGGTTGAGGAACTAACTCCCAAACGTCGTTAGCAACGAATTGATTTAATTCTTCTTGCATGGCGACTATCCAACTTTCATCTCCTAACGCTTCATTCACATTCTTAGGTTCTATAGTTGATATAAAACAAAAGAAGTTACTTTGGTTTTGGGCTTGTGACCTAAGGGTTCTTTGGTTAAGGTTTCCTATGACATTTTCTAATGGATGGTTCCTAGATTCCTTAATGTTGACTATTTCATCAATCTCTAAAGTTTCATCCACAATGTCGTTTTCTAGGTTTTACTTTTCGATGACCTTAATTGCTTCTTCTTAATCTAAGTCATCATCCACCAAGGGTGATGTCTTAGAGGGTGGAAGAGTTTCATCGAATGTCATGTTAAGTGATTCTTCAACTTTCCTAGTGTGTTTGTTTAGGATGATGTAGGCTTTACTATTTTGAGAATAACCTAAAAAGACACCTTCGTATGACTTTGGGTCAAACTTGGTAAGGTAGTATTTGGTGTTCAAAATGAAGCACTTGCTTCCAAACACTCTAAAATTATCTAATGTAGGTTTCCTACCTCTTAAAAGTTCGTAAGGTGTTTTTCCAAGAATGGCTCTAATGAGAATTCGGTTGAGAATGTATGTTGAAGTATCTATGGCGTTACACCAAAAATTTTGTGGCAACGATTGCTCATTCAACATAGTCCTACTCCTTTCTTGAAGTGTCCTATTTTTCCTTTCGACCACACCATTTGATTGAGGAGTGTGTGGAGCCGAGAAGTTATGTGTAATACCATTGGCATTACAAAACTCTCCAAATTTCACCTCATTATCAAATTCTCTACCGTGGTCGGTTCTTATTGACACTATTGAACAACCTATTTGGTTTTGAATTTGCCTACTAAATATTTCAAATTGATCAAAAGCTTCGGTTTTGTCCTTAAGGAATCTAGTCCAAGTATACCTAGAGTAATCTACTATGACTAGGGTGTAACGGTTTCCTCCGTAACTCCGTACGGCGGATGGACCAAAGAGATCTATATGGAGGAGTTCTAAGCATCTAGTTGTTAAGACTATATTCTTAGCTTTGTGACTAACGTGAGCTTGTTTTCCTATTTTGCAAGCATCACAAAAATGTTGATCAAACTTAAGCTTAGGTAGGTTTCTAACTAATTCCTTAGAAGCCAACGATTGAATGAGACACATGTTTGCGTGACCTAACCTCCTATGCCACAATGTGGAATTTTCATCAATCGTATCTAGATAAATTTGATCCTTCGGCTTATTTCCTAATTTCATCACATATAAGTCTTTCTTCCTAATACCTCTACCTATGACTTTACCATCCTTAGTGACTTCACTATCATGTTCAGAGAAAGTTACTCTACACTTATTGTCACATATTTGTTCTATACTTAGTAAGTTAAATCTTAAGTTATCAACATGTTCTAAATTATCTATTTTGATAGAGTCATTAGAGATCGTACCTTTACCAATGATGTTACCACGAAGATTACTACCAAAAATGACGTTACCTCTATTATATGCCTTGTAAGTGGAAAAGAGCTTTCGGTTTCCCATCATATGTTTAGAGAATCCGCTATCCTTGATCCATTCGTCGGGTTCTAAGTCGACTCCAAGGCATATCTATTTATATAGTACAATGACTCAAACATTTGGTCCCCAATATCTCATGGGTCCAAAATTGTTAGTGCCAAACATCCCTTGCATTTGATGCAATTGGTTGGGATGTGAGAATGGAAGACACATTTCACATGGCATGTAACTTTGACGTGGAAAGTTATTCCAAGTTACGGGAAAGCCATGAGGTTGGTTTTGTCGACCAACATGTCTTTTTGGTTGCAGTGTTTTAGGACGAGAATAATTATTATTGACTCTTCTAGGAGATGGAGTTTTTGATCTAAAATTGGGTTTTGAAAATCCAACTCCGGGCTTTGACAATGGCTTATAGAATTGTTTAACTTCATTGTCACTAGCAACAGGAATTTTGACTTTGTTTACAATTATGTGTTTTGGTCTAGGACCCAAAATAGATTTTTGAAAAGACATAGTTTTCTCAGATCCAGGTGTTGCTGGTGGCGGTCCCATAATTATTTTGGGGGCGGCCTGGTCACTTAGGGGGCCGCCCATATTATGGGACCTCCATTAGAGGACACTTTTTTCTGAGCCTTTACAAATTTTATTTCCTTAGTTCCACTAGATGATGCTTCAAATGAATTAAACCCTAAACCTAGTTTATCACCGGAGGGTTTTCACTGAGGTTTTTGTGATTCTTAACATTTCATTAAGCAATGTGTACAATTTACAAAGTTATTAATCTAGTGGATTCTTCTTTTAGTTTTTCATTCTTAATTTTAAGCGTATGACACTTTACACAATCGAGATCAAGCGAGTGTGGATAATTTATCTTTTAATTCTCTAAGCTCGTTTTCTAGACTATTTCTAGTGGCTTTTAACCTTTTGTTCTTAGTGATTATGTTGGGAAATAGATTGTAAAAGACTTAATACTGATAGTATAACAGTTAAGTCTGGTAGTATTAGTTAGTTCTGGCTGTACTAAGTTAATACTGGCAGTACTAAGTTAAGTCTGGCAGTACTAAAGTTAGTACTGGTAGAATAGCAGTACTATAGTTAGTACTGGTTGTATTTAGTTAAGTCTGTTTTAGTTAAGTCTGTTTATATAACAGAATAGTAATAGTTATCTTAGAGATATCTTAGGAGATATCTTAGGAAAGGATATGCATTATCCTTTTACCCAAGAAGACGTATTCTGTAAACCGCTAGGGTCTTATTTCCTTGGTGTATAAAAGGAACCCTACGGCATAGAGTTTTATATATGATATAGAAGCATTAAAGCTTAAGAGAAATCAATAGAAAAATTAGTATTATTGTTCTTCTTAATTCTTGTGTTAAGATTCCGCATTAACACTTGATATTCATAGTCAGTGTCTCTTACATAGTTGATTTGGATTTATTTAAGTTAACTATCGTCTTACAAAGGCTATATAGATCCTAGACCAAAGACCTACAAGTGGTATCAGAGCTAATAGAGGGACTCTGAATAAGAAGAATCACAAGATCACAAACAAACACTCTCCTATAATTCTTTACAAAATGTCTTAACCTGCTAATGATGAGTTCTCACAACATCTCAGTGATGATGAAGAATCAAACCATGAAGATGCATCAGACACTGGTGCTGCACCTAAACAACAACAGGTGATTCCTCAATCAACTGCTATCTCAAATATCAAACTCCCAATTCTGAAGAAGGAGGAGTATGATACATCGGCTATAGAGATGGAGCATTACCTTGAGTACATTGACAATGATGTTTGGAAGGTAATTCAGAATGGTAACTCCAAGAAGAGAATTTCAACTGGGAAAGGATGGTATTGTTTTCGAATACTTTCACCAGTAACTGCTGCAAAAATTCAAGCTGTTGAAAAGGAAAGGAAGGCTAAGAATATCTTGCTGATGGCCATTCCCAAGGAGCATATGAGAAGATTTCATGGAATGGATGATGCAAAAGAGATCTGGGAAGCCATCAGAACTAGGTTTGGTGGTAATGCAAATTCAAAGAAAATGCAAAAGGCTATTTTCAAACAACAGTTTGACAGCATTACAATATCCCAGTATCAGAATTGTTAGAAAACGGGAATGACAGATTTCTAACAATTACTTATCTCAGTTAAAAAAGCTCAAAGGTGCTGACTATCAAACTGAGGCGATGCAAATCATAAGATTCTCAAGATCTTTGGCTCCCAGCATGGTTCAAATCGTGCAATGACTATGAGAACTAAACCAGAGGTTGACACTTTATCTATTGATGATTTGTACAATAACCTTAGAGTTTTTGAGCAGGAAATCCAAGGTGCCTCAAAAACATCTTCAAGTGCTCAAAATGTTGCTTTTGTTTCACAAAGCAAAGCACACAATAAGGTTAAGTCTGGTTTACTGTGCCTACAGTACTTGGCCTCCTTCTACTTCTTCAAGCCAATATTCCGAAAAAAGAAGTTCTAGCTGGTTTTGCTGATGGAAGGTTATCTATCCCTCTTTGCCAAACATCAGAGGACCGGGACTTGCTTCATGAAGAATCTGGATCAAATTTGATGATTTAGATATAGAAGAGATGGGACATAACTGCAATAGCAATGATAGCCTATTCAAATTGAAGAAGTTCTATAAGAAAAACAGGAAGGAGAGTCGTGTGGTTGGAAAAACAACCTGATGGCTTTGACAAAATGAACTTGAAATGCTTCAATTGTCACAACACAAGTCCACTTGGCTATGGAATGGTACAATGCAAAGTGGAACACATGATGGAAAGAAGAAGAGAAGCGTCATTTATCAACATAAGTAAGCTGGAAGCAAGAGAATAATCAGATTGGGCTTGCTGACAAAGGATGATGTGATTGTCAATTAGGGAGAACATACTGACAGTATGAAAAGGAAAAATCATCCACTTGTGGCTATTCAGCCCCTCAATTAATGAGTAACTTTGTAGTCTAAAACTTGCATTAGATTCAGAACAATACCCTAAAAACACTGTGTGTATGAACAAATGAATCAGTTAGGTGATCAAGAATGTACAAAATACCATGCCTATATTGTCAAGCTGTTAAGAAACTAAAAGCTCAACTTGTTACTTTTCAAAACAACAACTTTCTCTAAAGGAAAACTACATTTCAGGCTAAAGTGAAATATATGAAAAAGATAAAGCTTAAAAGATTAGAATAATAGGAATGAAAAGATGTAAAAGAAAAGGAACAATTGCAGAAAACATTAGATTCATGAAAGATTCTTCCAAAAATCTTTGGAGATTTAATTAATTCTCTGGCATGAGTTCAATTAGTAAAGTTTGGCTTATGAATTTGAAATACAATCAAACACTGAGTTCAAAGTATGAGAAGAAATGATTTTTTCTGTTTTTAATTGTTCAAAATGATTCATTTGTGAAACCTAAGTACAGTATATTTACAAAGACTAATAATTTTAAAGGTGTTCACCATCCTTTTAAGTGGAGATTATACTCCTAAACACAAGAAGAAATTGATGAGTCTTTATATGTTTATGGTAAAAAGGGACCTCAAGAGCCTGAACCCAATGTATCAGATGATAGATCCAGTGAATATTCTACCTGTCAATCTAATGACAGTGCAAGATCTATTGGAACTTCCTCTGAACATTCTGTTGATCCTGAATCTTAGATTTCTAAGTGTACCTCCAGAAGTGTATGTGTCCTACACCTATAACAACAATAAAAAAAGGGTGTGTCTGATCCCAAAATCAAAGAAGTTGAACCTAGTTTGAGTTTTCATACATAAAAAACACTATACAACCAATCCAAGATCAGGGCAACACCTAGAAGTTATATAGAAATAATTGAATGCTATGATTGAAAGAGAACTAGGGAAGGGGGGGTTTTTTTTTGATAAAACTCCCCTTTTCACAAGAAGAAATATTTTAGTTTGTGAGTAGTACTAAGTGTCAATTGAATTAAAATTGATGACTATTATGAAAAGAAAATGCAAGAGATGGCCGAGGTTAAGAACCAAAGGGTTTTAAAACTTGTAATAGTGGTGACAAAAACCAAGTAGGACAAATGCAAACAGGGTTAAATCATTATAAAAAATTTGTTCCTAGATCAGTTACAGCTTAATGCTGGTAGCCAAACCATTAATTCTGTTAGGCCTAATATTAATACTGGTAGGACAAACATTAATTCTGTTAGGCCCAAGAAATAATACTGAGAAGACAATGTTAATCCTGTTAGGCCTAAGTTTAATACTGGTAGTTCTAATGTAAGACTTGTTAGATCTAGACAGCCAGTTCCTAACAAGAACTTAAACAGCTTCAGTCCTAAAAGACCACAGGTGAATTAATTTAATAAAATAGGGCATTTTTCCAAATCATATTCATTTGTAAGAAGACCCTTTGCAAAAACTACAACACAAATGTCTCATTCTAATGCTGTAAAGGGAAATTGGGGATCTGCTATTAAGACCTCAGCAGGTTATAATTGGAGGAACTCTAAACCAAACGTTAATTGTGACAGTGGACCAACTTTTATTAGAACTGTGAATGCTAAAGGTCCACAAGGCAGACCCAAGCCTGAAAAGGCCTGGGTCCCTAAGAGAAACTAATTTTCTCTTCTTCATGTGCAGGATCATCCACTGAAGAACATGGTAGATAATGTATATTTGATAGTGGATGCCAGGGCGAACATGAAAGGTACAGGAATCAACTGGATTAAATTTGAAGAATCAAATGGGGGATCTGTTACCTTTGAGGTAGCAAAGGCTACATATCGGTAAAAGAAAAATAAGAGTTGGTAATTTATATTTTAGATAGTGTGTCTTTTGTAAAGAATTATGGCATTTTTAACCTTTTCTCAATATCACAAATATGTGAAAAGCAGCACATGGTTCGTTTTAACTGAAAACAGAATGTCTTGTGCGTCTTCTGACTTTAAGATGCCTGATAAAATCAGAATAACTTTTAAAGGTCCCTATACACCACCAATATGTCAGTTTTTGAATGAAGACACCTACTCTTGCAAAAGGTTTTGCCTGTTTGAATTGCAAAAGCCCCATCTGAGAATCTAAATTATGGCACAGAATGTTAGGTCCATATCAATTTAAAAATCTCAAACAAACTTGTGAAGGGAACCTTGTAAGAGGTCAACCTTCTAAGGTTTTCAAAAAATGACCATGACATTTGTTACCTGCCATAAAGGTAACAACACAGGGGGCCTCCTGCAAGTGCCAAATTAGAAAGACTTGATCACTGAGCCCATACACACCTGCATAAGGATCTTTTGGTCCTACTTCTATCTGTAAAAAAGCATTAACCAAGCAAGTTTTGCATTGTAATTACTGATGATTTTACCAGATTTAGTTGGGTATATCTTTTTTACCTCAAGATGAAACTATTGGCATACCTTCAGAACTTCATTAGAAGATTAAACACACTTCGTCCATAGGTAAAAATCATTAGATCGAGATAAATGGCACTGAATTAAGAATAGAGATATGCCTTGAATTTTTGTGGGAACAAGGGAAATAAAACAAAGATAGCAATGCCAGAACTATCACAACTGAATGGAGTTGCTGAACAGAATGATCAAGACCCTAATTGAGGCTGCCTAACAACAATGCTAGCAGACTACTCTTAAAACTACTTTTTGGCAGAAAGCAGTTAGTACTGCTGCTATATTTTTTAATAGGGTAAGAGTGACTAAACCCTCAAAACAAAACTCCTTTGAGATTTTTGTTTTGGCCACAACCAATTATCAGCTAATAATACCTTTTGGGTGTCATTTTACAATTTTTATATACTCTTAGTGTACTTGGCAAGTTTGATGGAAAATCAGATGAGGAGATTCTTAAGTTGGTTACTCTCTAAAAAGCAAAGC
This sequence comes from Tanacetum coccineum, assembly GCA_026074375.1. Lineage (NCBI taxonomy): Eukaryota > Viridiplantae > Streptophyta > Magnoliopsida > Asterales > Asteraceae > Tanacetum > Tanacetum coccineum. The sequence goes on from BQNB010084982.1 coordinate 18,184, forward strand.
CCTATAGGTTTATAATTTCTATAACCAATAAGAGGTAGGAAGTAAATCTGCATGTTAATTTTCTTGAAGATAAACCCAATGTCAAAGGAGTAGGGTATAGATGGATGTTTGATATTGATTATCTTACTGATTCTATGAACTATATTCCTGTATCTTTAGAGAATCAAGCTAACCCACATGCAGGTGCTTCAGAAGTAACTAACAGTGCAGGTACTTCACAAACTCTAAGTTTTAATGCCTCTGAGGAAAAAGATGAGGATGTAGAGCTTATTGTTGTACCTTCAACTGTGAGGAATACTGAAGAAAAAGCTGAATCAAGGAAATCTTCCACAAATTCAAAGAAAGAAGAGATCTTGACAGAACTTCAACAAGAGAAAAAGGCTTCTTCTACTGATACTTCAGAAGATATTCCTAAGATTCTAGCTTTTAGAAGAGAGTTGGAAGAAATTGCTCTAAAGCATTTAGGAAAAGTATCTGAAAACACCACTACCAGTACTCCTTCAGTTAATACTGGTAGTGAGCCAGTTAATACTGGTAGTTTTGATCCTGATGATTCACCTATGCCAGAGCTCGAAATCTTTCACAAGTCTGAGACAGGAATTTTTGATGAGGCATCTTATGATGAAGAGAGGTTGTTTGATAACTGATTTCGAACAGCCTACCAACAAAATTGAAGTCAATCCTACTTCTACACTTAGGATCATTAATATTCCACCATCGAAAGTCAAAATCCTTGTGATTCCTCAAGTCAGAATGTTAGCAAAAAATTTCTTTGAGTGAGAGGGATTAACAAAAATCTTCTTGTGATGTGACATGTCTCCAAGCTGTTGATTAATGAAAACTTATAGAAATCGTGGATACATTAGAAATTTAACCCCTGCATCTAAGTGTTTCACCATAGCATCAAAGATGTACTTAGACAGATTAAATTTATGGTTTGTTGCCAAGCATATAATCAAGGAAGCCATTGTACTACTAAATTCATTCCATGGAGTGGATTTAGCACTAAGGCATTGTGTAATAGTGTGAATCAAGAACTTCCACTATGGATAAAAGAAAGCTTTATAAAATGTAAGCTTTTGAGACAGTTTTTCATACCCCATTCGTGCTAGTTCTTCAAAAATAGTAGCAGATGGCAAGCAATCAGTACCTCCTGCATCATCCAAGTGAAGATCACTCCTAATGCTTGTCTCCGTGATGATCAGCTTCTTTTTATGAATTAGGGCTTGTATCTGACGTACATCATTAACCGTCTTGACCTTTGTTGTTGCCCAAAACTGTTCAATACAAGATGTGTAGATAGTTGGATTGACAGTTAAAGCATAATGAACAGAACTTGCTTTTAGGAAATTAATAATCTCTGCAAACCCATCACTTTCTCTAGGTTTTTCCAAGAACGCAACCACATTGTGTATTTCAGCAAACTTAGGGCTCGACATAATGATGATTTTGATGATCAAAGATGAAAATTGAGTTAGGGTTTATGGTTAGAGAGTGTTTGAATGATTGAATCGAATAAAGAATCGAATGAAACACTTAATTAAAGTATTTATAGAATCACCCTCAGCAGCAAGAACTTGAACGGAGAGCACTAATTGATGCCTAACAGCATTAACGTAAATCGGCAGCAGTAAGTTAAACCTGGCAGCATAAATAAATACGGGCAGCATTAATTTAAGCCTAACATCATTAACTTAAGCTTAGCAGCATTAAGTTGAAGCTGAGCAGCATTAAGTTAAAGCTGAGCAGCATTAATTTAATATACTAGTAATTACCCAAATTTCATTCCAAAAAGTAATTTTTATCATCAAATTTGATTCTCACAAGCTCTCTTTCTGTTTTTATGCTCATAATATCTCTCAATTCTTTTTGCTTACATAATCACTCATTTCTATTTTTATGCACACATCTCTCTTTCTATTTTTAAGCTCACTTAATCTCTCATTTCTTTTAGCTTACCAAAACACTCTTTCTATTTTTATACACACATCTCTTTATTCTTTTGAGCTCACCAATGCAAACAGTTTTGTACAATGTGTCATCAATTCCATAAGTTGCATACTGTCCTCCCCACTTCCAAATGTGTTAACTTTTGAGAGAGGTGGATCATTAGACTGTTTAGACGTAGTCTCAAACCTAGTTTGAGCATTTACATCCACCAATATGGTATCTTGGCACTCCCTAAGGAGTTAATTCATTAAGTGTTTCCATGGATTAGGTCTTATTTGATGTTACCACTGTCCTGCTCTTGCTCTGCTTCTAAGCTAGAAGCAGTAGTGGCAGCCCTTTCTATTCTGTCACCCAACTCCTTATGAACAGCTTCATCACCAACCTTTTTCAAGGAGACCACTAGACTGAGGTATCTTGGTGTCCCGACCTCTTTTGACATGCCTAGATGCTTTTGATTCTTTTAACATACTTTTGATATAACATATCCTTCCATCCATACTTGACTGCATATTGACATAATAGAGCTCCCCTCAAAGAATGCTTCAAGAGATAAGAATTTGCTCAACATGTAACACCCCCATTTTAATCGATATTAGCGGAAGGGTCATTTGGGTGCTACGTCATAATATAACAACTCAAGCATAGAAAATGACTCGAAAAGAGACGTTTTTAAATACATTCATTCGAAATAAAAGTTTATATCATAGGTCCCAAATTGTTTCATAATTCATACAACATTTTTGCAAATCATCTTCGAATGACTTTTATTTAATGGGCCTTCAAAACATTTAGGTTCCCCTAAGCGACAACCAAAATCTCCATCACCAAATTACCTTCAAGGACCTGAGATAAAACATGCTAAAAGTCAACAATAATGTAAGTAATCCATAGAGTTTATATATATATAGAACAAATACAAATTTATCCGAACACACGTATCATTTCACAAAATTATCAGGAAATATAACGATGTGGATCAGACAAAGTTATATGGGGATTATTATAAGCCTCATGACATCGAACCTTACCATATAATCAAAATAGTGCCCACTATACACCCTCGCTATGAGTGCATATTATTCTCTATACAAAGCATACGTGGTGTCATTTTCCCGACACAAGACGATAGCTAGTCGTCACGGATTGGAGGTGGTAGCCTCAAATATAACTATCCATGTAATAAGCGGTATAACCATTACCTGGAAATTAAAAATTCATGATTTCCGCAGGTCTTTTATCTAGCGAGTTAAGCTAACTTATAATAATCAAGGCTACTAGCATACATTCGGGTCCCTTGTGTTCCATTTTTAAAAACAAGCATGTTATCCCCTCGCGGGTTTATAAAATAATTAAAGTATAAAAATACGAGGCTATGAACTCACTTAGTGATGTCGGAAGGGAATAGTTATGAAATGAAAAAATTCAGGAGTAGGCCCATCAATCAACCAAGACCTATACAAATTGTAATGGGTCTTAGGTTTCTAGTCAATAAAAATCAATGATAAGTCATAAATTAAATAAGCATATAAAACAAACAACCCTCAATTTTCATAAATGTAAATATCCATCTATTAAGTTAGATGATGTACAATCTATTAGTTATATATTAACTCACCTTTTTCATGGAAATTTTTCACTTTATTACATTACTTACTTTGCCAATATCTCAATATGCAACATTTCTTGCGTAACTAAAGTTAACGGGCTCAGGAAACCTATCTATGGCAATCTTATCTTCACAAACATCATAACATGTCAAGTCAATATCATCATATTCATATTACAAGGTACATTATTCCTATAATGTACTATTCGTAACATTATATCAAAACGGGCTTTAAACCGTTATCGTATACCTCTAAACCCTAATTCCATGAAGGAATAATATCTAAAGTGAATGTACAAACTATTAAAGAATATGTACAAGTAATATAACATCTCATTTGAAATATAAAATCTCTTCAAATCAAAGTACAAGTCTTTGAAAGCATAATATGCAAGTCATTAAGCATGACCTCCAAAATAGTTGTTTTACCTCTGTTTTCATTCTAATTTCTTCACCACCACTTATATACTAGCTATTACACTTAATATACAATGTGTAAACCCTAATTATTCTATTCATAAACTTTCATACACATTTTTACTCTTAAAACCCTAATTCAAAACTCAGAAACCCTAACCCGAGCTAAATACTACACTATGACCCGTTTCTTCGTTTTTATCCATTGTAAACCCAAACCAACTCTCAAATAAGTTTTAATAACATAAATTACAACATTATCAATCATAATCCACCATCATTTCATCATTATACTTCAATTATACAAGAAACAAATCCAAGAAACCCTAATTATGCCCTAACTGGAACTTTTGACCCGTTTACTCATTTTCTACCCATTTTAACCCAAACCACCTATCAACTTTTGATTATAATCCTTAATATAAGTCTTAGGATCAGTAACCTATCATTCTTAATCAAATGTATACGAAATCCAAGCATAGAAACACAATTCGTGCCCTACTTGAACCCGTATACACCTTTCTTGCAATTTGACCCATTTTAGAACTTTTCTTGCAAACAAGCACCTTATGACTAAGCAACTTACCTTCCTAAGCAGCTTACACACCTTCTACAACAAATATCTTCAATATTTTTATTAAGAAAAACTTCACATGTGCTCTTGTTCTTTCATTTCAAGCCATGGCATCAAAAGGGTGTTCCAACACCTTCTAGTTGATTTCTATCTTACATGACTCATCATGTAGACTTCCCACATCACCCTCTAGCTGTTCCACACGTCCTAAATCAGAATCATAAGGAAACCTTGGCCTTTAAGGGTTGAAACACTATAAATAGGAGTGTTATGCTTCCATTTCTACTCATCCCCCACTTCCTCCTCTATAACCCATCATAGCAGCAATCCTTTGCTCAATATGAATTCTAATAGATCCTAAGAAGTCCCAAGAACAGAAGTGAAGCAAAAGAAACCAAGAAAAGAAGCCCGGGAGTCGTTATTCTAGGCGTACGAAGCTAAAAGTCCCGATTTCGACCCGTTTCTAAGCTATAAGCTCAAACCCAGGTTCTAAGGATTCTACTTCTGCTCCTACACTCTTATAATGTTCATATGATCCTAAATATACTCTTGTTAAAGTTTCATAACTCAATTCATGCTCATTTTCCATTTTGATCCAAAACCGTACACCCGAAACCCTAATTTCGCGTTTTTCTTAAAACTAAATGTTATAATGATTAAATATTGTTATAATCTATCCTAGCATGCTTAACTAATGTTAAAATAACCACTTTATTGATTAATGAAGGAATTTGAACTTAAAACCCGCGCGTTTACGTTTTGAAACCCTAATTTGACCCGTTTTGCTTCCTAGCCTAACGAATCGTTATTTTAAACTTGCGTTACGTTAAAACTTCATATTTTAGTTTATTATAACTTATAAATATCTTTTGAAATGTTAAAAGAAGCTTGCATGGCAATTTGGACATATTTTGTAATTATAATCCATGCAAGGGGTATATATCGTAACTTTCTGAAACTTATAACTAAAGGGGCTGAATATGTCATTTTATCAAAGTTATAACTATAGGGGTCTATTATGTCACTTTTCAAAGTGCAAGGTTTACTTGGTATATCTTTTAAAGTTGAAGGACCAAAGTCGTAAAAGTGCAAACTCCAAGGGTAAATTCTGCCACTTTTCAAACTCAAGGGTCTAAAATGTAACATTTTGAAAAAGTATAAAATCATGCTCAAAACATTATCCAACATAACTTTAATTAACGCTTCTCGTGCTTAACATTTCCAGATATTGAATGAAACGCTTAAAACCGATTATATCGTATCACAATACTAGGGAGCTTCATATTAAGGAGTTTCATCTTGGTATTACGTTCTGACTGAGTTGTTGGGTTTACGATTTAAAGTGCCCTAGCTCCTCAAACGTTTACTAAATGACTTCTGAATTATGATGGCCCGAACAGTGATACAATAATTCCAAACTCTTCAATCAAACTCATAACTCTTAAAACTAAAGTTCTAGAGTACAATCTTCCTAAGACTCAACATATTTACTCAGGTTGCGTGACGTGGCTATTTACTATCATTTTCTATATCAACCTTCCCTGTTAAGATTGTGATAAGGTCGTCAGCTTTCATTTTGGAATATTTATTACATCTACATATCAGGTGAGTTCATAGCCTCGCCTTTCAATCTTTTGAATGTTTTATAAACCCGCGAGGGGGATACATGCTTGTTACAAACTCTTTTATATACTCATAACAATGTGATTACTTTTCAAAGACTTAATGAGTTCATAATCTCACAGGATTTATAAACCTGTAATATCTGCTGTAAACCATGAATGCAAGTGTTCTCTAAACTATATGCTATCCTATATATATATCACATCATTTTGGGTATATATATACACTAGTCAGTTTGTGTGCCATGAGCTTAGACCAGACAAGACCAAACAGACCAAACAAGGCAATAACGGGATAATACATTGTTACTATGATAATTGTATTCGTTGCAATTATTACAAATAACGGGTATATAATAACGTGACCCAAGATCATAACAATACCATTTTCATAATAATTGTGTTTGTACAATTATTACACTATGACTTGTATTCAAACTGTTTATCAAACCTATGAATTTCACTCAACCTTTGTGTTGACTTTTTAGCATGTTTATCTCAGGTTATTGAGCAATATACGGCACGGAGTGGCATGGACTCGAAGATGGCTGAACTGTTATCATTCAAACATGATGTTTTAGATTTTGGGACCTGCATTTTGTAAAAACTCTGATTATAATGAATGATAACTAAAATTTTTCAACAACGTCTCTTTTAAAGTTGTTTTCTATGATTATGATTGTTGTATCCATGAAGTAATACCCCAGATTAGCTTCCGCTGCTATATTGTAAAAATGGGGGTGTTACAGATTGGTATCAGCGCCATGGTTATAGAGAACAAGGTCAAAACCTTAACTATAACCACATTTCTTTTTCAGCCATCAAAGTCCTCCGTGCCACTACATTCCGGAACAAGTATGTAAATATACATATCTATTATACTATTACATAAATAACTTATGTTATTTACAAACTAGGTTGTTAATAGAACGATGTCTTCTCCCAACCACTTTACTTCTGATATTGAGGATGCTTTTTCCTCTATAAATATTCTTAACTATACTTCGGTCTCATCGGATTATTTCCCAGCTTCAGCAGGAAGCAGATCTTTTAACTCTTCGGAAAACTCTACAGATAATATAATCCTACCAGTATTCTCATCTTTCTACAATAATCCTTGTTTGAAGGACGTATAAGCATTTTATGCTAAGGAATTACCTATTTCACCACCAGATCCTATTACTCCACCAGCTATTTTAACTCTATCTCCGATATTACCACCATCACTACTATTTGATCCCCGATATTTCTTTATTCCTGAAGAGCTATTACTACCTAAGAAATGAATCTGTTCTCCATCTTCTTCCTCAGCTACGTTATCTAATTCATCTCGGAATCAAACTTGTAATTTGGTATCACCATCCTTCTCAGTTTATACTTCTACCCCACCTCAAGTAATTAAAATAGGAAAATGTTCAGATAAGATGTATCTGAAACATCATGAGAAACAAGTTGAAGATATCTTGAATTATTTAGATGAACTCCATCTTCACCACATTGAGAGAATGGAAGAAGAACGTACTAATGGTAACGAACTAAAGACCGAACTTAAGAGAATCCGCACTCAGATTATCAGACTTCAAAAGAAGCGGTTAGGGCAAAAGGATAAGATTGCCTTTGCTCATTACATAATTTCCGATTTTGAACAAATCATTAAGAAAATCCAAGCTCGTCACCAAACAAATCAGGAAGATCTTTAGGATATCATCTACCAGCTCAGAATCAAAGAACTCTTAGACTAGTTATAGTCTCTAGTGATAATTCCGTTACATCTTGTTATCTGATGATATCAAAACTTGACATCGTTTGTCAAATTCTACTAATTCTATTATG
>BQNB010084983.1:2549-28602 GCA_026074375.1 Tanacetum coccineum
TTTAACTTCCCCTTCTTCACTTTCATCTGAAACAATGATTGGCTCATCTGTTGGGGAGTCAGGAGTGAAGAAGGCAGATCTTGTATGTTTCAAGATATCTGATAAATCCTCCAGCTTTACTTTTCGTGAGATGTCATCAGCTCTTGATTCCTTATTTGCACCTGAAGTAGTGTGGGCAGTTTTTAACCCATCTCCAGTAGATTTGGTTTTATCTACAAGAACACTTGGATTAGATCATGCAAGTATGTGAGCAAATGAGTAGTTTTTGGTTCCTTCATCCATACCCTGTTGTTAAGATATGGAATCCTTAGGAGCAGATATTCCAAGATCAGCTTCAGCTGTGAAATCTGCTGAAGCATCATGTCCTGATGCAGACTCAAAGTGCAAAATGAAAGAAGCTGATTAAACAGGTTCAATTATAATAAATACAGACATACCACTACTGAGCTGAGGGTGGGCTCCTTTTTCACTAGTGGCCCTTAAAGATGATGGGCCACCAACTGCTTGCTGGTCCTCTTTATGCATTTCAGTATCTACAAGGGTAGAAACTGAAGGTTGGCTTAGGTTTGAGTCCATGGCCGAGCTGAACTCTTTACTTTTCTGAGAATGGCTAGTTTTAGAACAAGTGGGTGCTCTAGAGGACCCACCTTTAGTTGCCTCTCTGCTAGACACATATGGCTGTTTTGAAAAAGTTAATTACTTCTTATGTCCAGGTTGAGCTCCAGGCTTTGTGCCTTGGGGAACCCTCTCAGCAATAGAGGAGGGTTTAGGAGCTTTAGTTACATACTGCCAACATATGTTCAGTGAAGGGAGGTTCTTCAGGTTGGTTTGGCATTAGTATCCAGTTGTGAACACTGAAGACCTGGGTGGGGTTTATTATGAGCTCCTCTTTATCATATTTAGGTGCCATATGTTTAAGTAAAAGAGATATAAACCGAGCGTAGGGGACAACTTTTCCCTAGTCTTCTTGTTCAGTTTGTGAATGAGATCCTCCCAAATTATCTTGGCATAATCTACTTGGACACCATTTTCCAAACAATACAAGATGGTGGCATCCTGATTAGATATTTGATCTAGGCCACCTGTTTTCCTACCTAAGCACTAAATGATCTAACCCATCAGCAACCTCCACCTAGGAGGAAGACAACTCTTTTTAAGAGTTCCTTTTGCCCTAATCTCCCCATTGTACTATATTGCTGCAAACCATGGTCTTATAGTTGTTATGGAGGGTGGAGAAACATACATGCTTGAGTGAGGCAGGTATTATGCCCTAAGAGAATTTCTAAATGTAGTGATACCTATTTCTCCTCTAACTTCTCCTGTAGGAGTAGATACCCAAATCTTAGAGTCTGGTAAGACCTTTGACGTATACCAAAATTCACTTAGATATTCTTTGTATTGAGTTGGGGCTAATGTAAATGCTTCTTTTAGAAAACATTTAGAAATGAAGTCAGACACATCCTTAAAGTATTCTTGGTTAGGGTGTGAGGGATATAGAAGTGTGACTTCATTGTTGGTGGTAAAGGCAATTTCCTCAAATGTGAACTCTACCTAAATGGCAGGTAAGAAAGGGTTTGGGCTTTCAGGTTTGTCAAGTGTGACAAGTTTAGCCAATTAATATATCATGATAGCCTATAGTTGGAAAATACTGTTTATTCATGGTATTAGCAGGTATACTCCTCAGCGGTTCTTATGAAACTATTAGAAGCATTTAAAATATGCCTTAGAGGCTATGAACTCACCTTAATAGTACAGAGAAGAATTTATTCTGATTGATCGGCAAAAGTAAATCAAGTGAGAGTAACGGCTTCGTTCAAGCAACCTGGGGTAATATGTCAAGTCTTAGTATGATGGTTTATGTTTCAAAACTTTATAGAGTTTAACGTATTACTTTGATTTATTAATTTATGGAAATATTGTATCACTGTTCGGGCTATCAATTTTACAGAGGCCACGTAGTATCGTTTGAGGAGTCAAGGCACTTTAAATCGTAAAACAACAAACTCGTCAAAACCAAATACTCAAATGGAACCTTCTCACATATAATTCCTCTTAGTAACGTGATACGATAAAATTTTAAGTTTCTTCAAAAGTTAGCGTTGAATAAAGTTCACGCTAATTTTATAACGTAATGTTTATAATGCGTCGATCGAGATTAATAACGATTAATTGGTGTCGGATTTTATATTAAATCAATTTTTATAATATTAATATGCATTATTTAATTTATATTATATTATTATATTTTATATTATTAAGTTTGTAATAATGGCAATATATACCCTCGAATATATAAACTTTTACAAGTTTTAGTCCTGTATATATAAAGTATATATAATTTAAACCTTTAACTTTAGAACTTGGCAAAATAGGTCCTTATAGTTATAACTTTAGAATAATGACATTTTCAGCCCCTCTAGTTATAAATTTCAAAAATTTACGTTATATACCCCTATGCATGGAAACATTTACAAATCAAGTCCAAAAAGCCATGCAAGCTTATTTTAGGATTCCAAATGATATTTGCAGGTTATAGCTTACTAGAATAAGCAAAAATAAGATGCTTTAACGTAACAAAAGTTTAGAAAAAGGATTCGTTAGCTAGAAAATCAAAACGGGTCGTTATTAGGGTTTTAATAAAAAAACGCATGGGTTTGAGGATTCAAGGTTTTAACAAGAGTTCATATATAATCTTAAGAGTATTATGAACATTATAATACAGATTATAAGCTTATTGAACAAGATTTTGAGCTTACTTGAGTAACATGGGTCATAAATTAGGTTTCACAGGTTTTGTAACGTCCTAGTATCAGATTTAAGGGTTCCTCTTTTTTCTTAATTCTTGGCTTCTATTCTGAGCTTAGGGACCTTCAACTTTCTTTCCTGCTGAGCTAGATCTCACCATTTTGTGTGTGAGATAAAATGTTTGAGGTTGTGATTTGAATGTCTGGGGGAGGGTTGGTCTGTTATATAGGGTTCGAATGACCCTTGGTGCCCAAGTTTGGGGTTTGATTAGTGTCAAGGCTAGGATAGATGATTCATAGGAGCTATAGTGATGAGTATTGAGAGCTAGAAGAGTAGGATTGAATGGTGGAAGGGTGTATGAGGGTTTCAGGTATAATGGAGTGACAAGGAGGTGACAAGGCCAAACTTGGTGGCCAAGGGAGGTGATGGAGGTGCTTGGTTGCTTGCTTGTGACATGGTGGTGATGTCATAAAGGTGCTAGGGTGCTTGGTTGGGTTGAAAATAGGTCAAAATGAAATAAAAAGGGGTGCCGGGTTTAATGGGTCACGGGTTAGGGTTTTATGGTTTTTAGATCGAGTTAGGTTTAAGGTTTAGGGTAGTTTAGGGTTTAGGATTAAGGTTTATTGTTATAATTTGGGCTTTAGTATCAAGGCTAGGATAGATGATTCATGGGAGCTATAGTGATGAGTATTGAGAGCTAGAAGAGTAGGATTTGAATGGATGGAAAGGGTGTTTGTGGGTTTTGGGTATAATGGAGTGAAAGGAGGTGAGAAGGCCTAACTTGGTGGCCAAGGGTGAGGTGGATGGAGGTGCTTGGTTGCTTTGCCTTGTGACATGCGGTGGGTTGATGTCATGAGTTGCTAGGGTGCTTGGCTGGTTGGAAAAGGGTCAAAATGAAATTATAAAGGGGCTTGGTGGGTGCCGAGTTATAATGGGTCAGGGTATAGGGTTTATGGTTTTTAGATCGAGCTTAGGTTTAAGGTTTAGGGTAGTTGAGGGTTATAGGATTAAGGGTTTATTTGTTATAATTAGGGTTTAGGATTAGGTTTAAGGTTTAGGATTAAGGTTTAGGGTTTAGTTTTAGGTTTAAAGTGAAATTAGGGTTTTAGGGTTTCGTTTAGGGTTTAGGGTTTTAGATTAGGGTTTTAGGACGAATTAGGGTTTAGGTTTAAGGTTTAGAAGTCATGCATTAAGTGCTTGTACCTTGTGCTAAAGTGATGGTAAAGTTTAAACATGATTTAGGAGCTTAAATGACCTAATTAGGTTTCTAGGCATGATTAGCTTGTACATTGTGCTTTAGAAAGTTGTAACTTGATTTAGGAGGGAAAAGATTTCAAATATTTTATTTCCTTGTGTCGTTTTGCTTTGTGCATTGTATTACTTGTACACTTGCTTTAGAGGCTTGCACATTCTTTTTATAGGTATTACTGATGAAATTATAGTCCAACCTGGGTCATGACCCCGGGACACAACGACTAGTACTTATACCCAGGCCCATAATGAATGGGCACTATCGACATCAATAAGGCTTCCAAGCCCAAACAGGTACTGCCTATGAAGTAAGCCATGAATATGGCTTACCACAACGAGGATTTAAAGGCCATGAGGCCCAACTAGTTCCTCACGTGGCAGGTACCTAGAAACACCCGTTACGAACGAGTCATAATCATGAGGTGAGCCCACTAGTTGCTAAATAACGGTGAGGCCTCTCGGATATTAACCTAATTAATGGGGACAATGCCATTAGGGTTTGGTGAGTTATGGAAGAACACCTCGGCTGTCCTAATCTAAGGTATGCCTTCATAACCCTAACTGTTCGACTCTAAAACTAAAAACCGTTTACTTACTCTCTCGCCGGAGGGATAATCGGTGGGAGACAATCCCTCGGTAAGCATAACATTGCTTTGTTTTCTTAGTGCGCGGTCTTTCATTCATAAGACTTAATTGATACAGGATCCGAAGCCTAACAGGATCAGTATTACACCTAATTCGGACCTAATAAGGGATCGTCCAACTTTTGTTATTCAAACTTATACATTATCATATATTTAGGGTTTTGATAATAAACGCTATTTTGGTTAATGCTTGTTTTGAAATAACGTTTTGAAAAGTACGTTAAATGGATAATGTACTTGGTAAAAAAATGATATTAAGATATAGACTTGACATATTAGGATGTTTACATGATATAAACATAGATAGAATTGACATAGGTAGGTTGCGTGAGCTCGTTTACTTTAGAGATGCAAGTTACGTTGCATAATGAGATAAAACAAAAAATTCCCTGTAAAAAGGTGGTATACATATAATAGATGGATAAATACAGTGCATCTAATTTAATAGATGGATAATTACATTGATGAAAATTACGGGTTGTTATATTGGGCTCGTGTCCATGGCCGAACTAGACTTAGTTACTTCTTTGATGGCCTGAGTGAGAGATTTGGATGCTCAGTAGTGGACTCAGATGTGTGTTTTGAAGATTGTTTTCTTCCGAGTCTACTTCTAGCTCCAGGCTTTTTGCCTTAGGGAACCTCTTCAGTTAGAGAAGAGTATTTAGGAGCTTTGGAGTCCACATGCACATCTAGATTGCAGATGGCCTTTATGTGGTCAGTGAAGGGAGGTTCTTTAGGTTGGTTTGGCTTCAGTATCCAGTTGTGAACACTGAAGACCTGAGTGAGATTTATTGTGAGCTCTTCATTATCATAGTTAGGTGCCATATGTTCAAGTAGAAGAGGATATTAACTTAGATAGGGGAAAAATTTAAAAAATAAATAAAAACAATCTTTTCCCTAGTCTTCTTGTTCAGCTTGTGAATGAGATCCTCCCAAATTATCTTGGCATAATCTACTTGGACACCATTTGTCAAACAATACAAGATGGTGGCATCCTTATTAGATATTTGATTTAGGCCACATGTTTTCCCACCTAAGCACTGAATGATCTGACCCATCAGCAACCTCCACCTAGGAGGAAGACAACTCTTTTGAGAGTTCCTTTTGCCCTAATCTCTCCATTGTACCCTATCATTGCAAACTATGGTCTTATAGTTGTCATGGAGGGTGGAGAAACATACATACTTGAGTGAGGTAGGTATTGTGCCCTAAGAGCATTTCTAAATGTGGTGATACCTATCTCTCCTCTAACTTCTCCTGTAGGAGTGGATACCCAAATTTTAGAGTCTGGTAAGACCTTTGCCGTATACCAGAATTCACTTAGGTATTCTTTGTATTGATTTGGGGCTCTTGTAAATGCTTCTTTTAGACAACATTTGGAAATGAAGTCAGACACATCTTCAAAGTATTCTTGGTTACGGTGTAAGGGATATAAAAGTGCGACTTTATTATTGGTGGTGAAGGCAATTTCCTCAAATGTGAACTCTACCTGAATGGCAGGTAAGAAAGGGTTTGGGCTTCCAGGTTTGTCAAGAGTAACTGATTTTTCTTTGGGAGTGAGGTTAGGTGATGAGGGGTTTTGTAAGGATGATTATGCTATTAGGGTTTTGAAGTTTTGATCTGGTAGAAGGTGTGTGTTTTGTATATTCTTGACGGATTTGTGAGAGTGTGATGTGGAATGGTGTGTTGTGATTTATATGATTGATGAAATTACAAAAAATTCCTTGAGAATTGTAATAGAATTTGAGGTATTAAAGATTGGATGTTTTACGGGTTAGGTTTTCAACATGTGTGCCAAACTTTGTATTAAATGAAAGTCAACAAATGATGTTGAAGTTTTAATACATAATAAAATATATAATAATATTCCAAAAGAGCAATTAAGAACTTTCCTAAAGTCTCCCTTAAGAAAAGCTCACTCTAAAAGATATATATAATATATAATACGTATATTTAACCGGGAAGTATGCTTTCCCGGGTCGTTTCCCCAACGACTTGTGAAATTGAAACCACGCCTTAGTTTGGATTATGATTTGAATGAGAGAAAATATATTTTTGTTTATCTATAACTACCAATTAAAAATTCAATTAAAGTAAGCAATTTAAAACAATTAAGCACTAAATCAATTAACGGGAGCAAATAAAATGCTACAAAAAGGCAAATAAGACAAAATTAACCCTTAAAAATGCAAACTAAATTTCTAAACCTAAAATAAGACAAAAGAAAATTTTAGGAAAAAGAAAATTATTTTTCTTGATTATTTTTGAATTTTTTTATGAATTAAAAAACTAATTTAATTTAATTAAATCCTAGAAAATAGCAAATTAAATCCTAAAAATTTAAAAAAAATGATTTTTAAACTTAGAAAAGTCTAAAATAACATAAAAACTTAGAAAACAATTTTTAACTATTTTTAAAATTAAAATCCTATTTTTAAAATTAAAAATAAAAGCTTAAAAATAAAAATTAAAATCTAAAAGTTGTAAAAATGATTTTTCTGAATGTAAAACTAAAAGTAATTTTTCTAAAACTAAAAACTATTTTTTTGTATTTTTTCTGAAAATTATTTCTATTTTTAATGATTTTTTAAAAATTAAAAACTTAGAAAAATGATTAAAAATAATCTACTAAATGGAAAAAATACCAATAAAAAAATCAAGAAAAAGTTACTTTAATGCTAGCAAAGGAACAAAGGGAAAAAATAAAACTAAGCCAACAGCTTATCAAATAAGCTCTTAAATAAGCCCTAAAGGCTACGACTTATTTATAAAAAGGAAAAGAAAAATGTGCCTAAGTATTAAATGAGATGGGATGCTTATGAATTGTCCCACTAGCAGAGATGGTAAAGGTGTTGGTATTGTGAGGGGAAGGTCGTGGGTTCAAGTCCCAGCCTTACCCTTTTTGATTTTTTTTTATTTTTCAAAAACAAAAGCTAAAACTTGAAGATGACACTTTTTTAAACTACTTTAATAAAAGAACTACTACCTGAGAACCAAAAATAAGCTCTCTAAGAGCTTATTAAGAAGCTGACCTCAGAAAGTGCCATTTTGAGGGCAAAAAGGCTTATTTTCACTAAAAAAAACTTGCACACACTTCATTTTAAGCTCATTTCTAAAAACAAAAGCTGTTCTAGCTAGCTAATGATGTGTATGAGCTAATTTAAACAAGCTATCTTAACTACCAACACTTAAAGTTAACTGAAAATGAGGATCAAATAGGCAAACTTAAAAATAAACTCTAAAAGCTATAAACAAAACCATGCTAAAAAGTACAAATAAAGCTACTATGAACATGGCTTATTAAGAAACTTAATTACCTACCTATATAGTAATAATCCAATCATAAAAACAAGAACTCAAAGCTAGAAATTCAAATTTAAAAGCTAAAGTCTAGTTACTACTATTTTTGGTTTTTTTTAAAACATTTGATGAAATTTTAAGCCTAAAATTTTCTAAGTAAATAAACAAGAAATAAGAAAACAAGTTTAAAAAATAACTTTATTTATATGATATCTAAAAGCTTATGGAAATTTAGAGCCTATATCCTACAAACATCTAACTTAAATGAGGCTGAATTGAGGGTTAAAAGAGACAGCAATTGTAACTCTTGTTACTACTGCTGATGCATTTGACCAAAAGTGCTAAAGCAAGAATGCAGGTAACCGTAGTGGTTTCCCTGCACAACACACTCTATTTGAGTGTGTTTAAACTTAAATCAAATAATAGCCAAGCTTATGAGAGCTTGGCTTAAAAATTTCAAAAGCTTTTTTAAAATGAAAAGTCCTCTGGTGCTGATACAAAGCTAACAAGTCACCAAATCATTTTAAACTCATTTTAATCCTTCAAACTTGCTCTACACCTAATCTAATATGAAAATACGACTAACTAAATTGAATTTACCAAAAAGCATTGACTATAAAAAGTCAAACAACACTAATCCAAACACTCCTTAATGCTATGACAGATTTTATTAAGACTTAGGAATTTAAGATCTAATAGCTAAAACCTTAATACCAGATATTAAATAGCTTAAAACAAGCTTAACAAACATTAACCAACAATTACTTAAGCTAAAGTTAAAGATCTATAAGCTTATGCTAACAATTTTTTTGGTTTTTATGATTTTTAGACAGAAATTAAGATACTAAATTCTATTATTACAAAGCTTAAAACAGATGTAAAATTATAACTAATAAGCACAAAGAGACAATTTAAAATTCTATTAAGCAAGCAATAAGGTAATTATAAGCAGATAAGCTAAACTAAGCTAGGAATTTAAAGACATAAAAGTAAATAGAGAACTTACTTTAGCCTTAGCTTAACAAAGGCAAAAATGGCTCAATGAGCTTATCAACAGCTCTGGCTTATCAAAGATAAGCCAGTAAAGTTCATGGAAGCCCTTCCATAATTGGCTTCCCTTCCATTAGCTTATAAGTCCAAAATTCAAAGGTACTTAGACTGATTTTAGGATTTTGAGTAAATTAAGACTTGTTAAAGCTCAATCTTAGCTTAGAGACTAAGAAAGCTAAAATGAGCTTATAGAAGCTTATGAGTAACAATAAAAGACAATTAGGCTTATTTAGAACTTATGAGTAAGGTAAAAAAGATTAAGACAGATCATTTAAGAGCAAAAACTGAATTTCATTAACTAAAAGCTTTGATTACATGACTGAAAAGGAAATTACAAGAGATTTAAACTGAAAATTAACTAAGATTAAGCTAAAAACTCTTAAGCTAAAAACTAGAAATATCAGAAGTACTTCTTGTGTGTGAGAGAGAGTGAGCTATTTATAGCACTCAGCTGAACCTTCTAGCCCTTTACTTGCTTCCCACGCTCCCTTTAATCTCATCCGTACAATCTCTCAATGATTGGCTTGTAAATCTTAGACGTTGGATCATATTCTTTCTCACACGGATTGCCAGCGTGGCAATCCGTGATTGAGACATTTGTGCTACTTCTCTGAGTGAGTTAAGTGTAAATCCTATCAATCCCTTATGCTTTCCTCTCTTCTAACATGGCATCCTTGCTTGGGTGAGCCAATAAGAGCTTTTGATATTATGTTTTTAACCCTGCCATCTTATTCTTAAGCCCTTAAATTGTCCATTTCACCCTTTAATTAACATTTTCCCTTTGATTTGACTGAGTAGTGAATTGGGGGAGAAGCATGAATAGTAAAACAGACTTTCCCGCCATGTTTTTAATGAAAGGTGTGAAAGGGTGGGTTAAGTTTGGGTTAAATGGCAATTTTAGTCTTGTACGTTTTGCAAAAAGTGAAGTTGCAATAAGAATCCATGTGTTAAATATCTTTCATTCTTGGCAAAATTGGCCCTTGGACTTGTATTGAAGGTTTTAGGTTATGGGTTTTGGGCCGGGTAAAATGTTTTTGGGCTTGGGCTTTGGTTTTATTAATTTCCGGGTAAAGGTTAAAAGGGTTTAAGGTCCATTTTTTTTGGTAAGGACTTATATTGACATTTGGTAATTATTGAGGGACAGAAATGGTAACTTGGGGTTTTTGTCTTCTAGTGTAGACTTTGACTGTTTGACCAAAGTTGACTAAGGGTTGACCACTTGTTGACTTTTGTCCTTATTTGTAGGAAGCTTCCGGCTCTTGTACACTCTTTCGTTCTTGTGTCCGTGTTGCCCGTTTTTTATCGTATTTCATGTTGATTTTTTGCTATATTCGTACCTACACATACACAAACACAAAACAAGCATATTTTTGCCATTTTTACTGTGTTTTTGGTCATTTAGGGTTATTTTTTGTATTAAACAGATTTGTGTTTTCACACATATCAGCAAAGCATGCTTCTGACACCTAGAACAGTGAATAGCCGTCTATTCAACTAAAAAAGTAGGTGAGAGAAAGATGATGTGGTCATTCTAACTATTGGACTTCCTCTTTTAATATATTTATTTTAAAGTTAAATAACTTCCTTGGAAACGAAATTATTTTGATAAAATAATATTACCTTTGAAAATCACATTTGTTTTTGAAGCTGACCTTTAGATTGATATTTTGAAAAAGCTGGACTAGGTTCAGGTTTGGTGTTTATGTCATGCTGAACTGATTATTGTAATCTTCATCATCATCAGTCTTCCAGCGATGGCGACAAAATCACAAGTGCTCATACAAATCCATGAATGAGACATATGTGATTGCTCAGTTACTTTACTCGAGAGATAGCTGAAGATTTAGATAAAATTATTTTGCTATACTGAACTAAAGAGAATAAACTAGTGAGTTCAGTTCTTGACTTAACCAATATTTGTACTCCAGTGAGGGCGACAAAACCACACATGAGACATATGTGATTGCTCAGTTACTTTACTCGAGCAAGTTAAAGGTTGTATGCAAAAAACTGAACTGATATTTAACATGAAAGTTTGTTTTCAGTTTTGGAAGAAGGCACTAAAACTTAAGTTTTCTTCAGTCAGTGCTGAAGCTTCATGTTTTGAATCAATGTTCAGCATACCTAGTTCAACAATCAATCTTTTAATAGTTGCCTCATCTAGAGGCTTGGTGAAGATATCAGCAAGTTGATATTGAGTGGAAATGAAATGTAATTCAATGTCCCCTTTGAGAATATGATCTCTAATGAAGTGATATCTGATATCAATGTGCTTTGTTCTTGAGTGCAGGACTGGATGCTTCAAGCATATTATTTTTATTTCATGTATGCAAGATTGTGTTTTATACATAATTTTTTATCTTAAATAAATGATCTTTGGTATTATGTTATCAAGTATGCATTTGCTTGTACTTAAATTTGATGTATGCATATTATTTTTCCTTTCTTTGCTCTATATGTTAGAAAAATTGGCGTGGTTCTTCTAACTTGTTTTTGTAGCAAAGTTATCATAACTTGATTCCTTGGTGCCCTTGAACGAGGGGGAGTACACATCAAGGGAGAGCATTTATTCCTTTGGTTTTACTAACATTCATCGAGGAGGCCTTTTTGATTCTACAAAAAGGGGGAGAAATGGAAATAAAACTCACTAAATACTTGTTTAAAAATAATTTTACATTTAATGAGTTTAGATTTTGTAATCATCAAAAAGGGGGAGATTGTTGATATAAATAATGCCTAAAAATATTATTAATATTTTTCGACCTCTCTACGTTTTGATAATCACAAAATGTAAACACGATTAATGAAAAATTATTCGTAAACAAATAGTTAGTAGTAAATTTTTATTTCAAGAATTTAATCACGTAAAGATATGAATACTTAATGCATTTCATGATCAAAGGAATTTTTATTTAACCTCACATTCTTTTATAAAAATGTCACAAATATTTTTATAACTTTTCCAAAACATTTTTAGATTTAAAAGTAATGTTTTATTCAAATAAATATTTTGAATTCAAATTTTCTACCTAAAAACGGCTAAAATGTTCTAGAAAACACCTCCCCCAGAAAAGACAAAAAAGGGAGCGTCCAGGTTGGGCGGCCCCCTTAATTATAAGGGTGGTCCTCTTAATTATTAAGGGGACCGGAACCCTAATTAAGGGGACCGGCCAGACAAAAAAATTCCCTCAGTTTGCCTATAAATATTGGACTATTCCTCACTGATTTTCTCACATTTTTCACACACTTTTGTTTCTGTTCTAAATCAGTTTATACTCTCCCATAATCCTTTGATCATTTAATCATAAAGCTTTGTTTCCAAGTGATCCAAGCTTAATTCCTCAAGTACAAGGGAAGAATACTTCTTATCATCAAGTCAGGAAGTGTTATAGTTTAGTTGGTATTGTTGTGAAGTTATGTTAGAACTTGTATATCATTTGTGTATATTTTGAATATGTGTATTGTAGTTGTGTACAGTAGTTAGATTATGGTGATCATTGAAAGTATAGTTAGATCGTAGTGATCATAGCAAGTAGTGTTAGATTGGTGTATTCACAGTAGTGTCTTGGCGAAGTGAAGTTGTGAAGTCAAGAGAAGTCATTGAGTGAAGAGAAGTTGTGAAGTGAAGCAAAGGTGTGAATTGGTGTGAAGTAATGTGTGATTAGAAGTTGTGGTAGATTGGTTCTAGCTAGGATTAGAACTCGACATTTGGCTTAGTGTCAAAAATTGGTGTAAGCTTAGTTGTGTACGATTTTCTCCGCCTAAAAGGAGTTTGTTGACATAGTGAAGAGAACTCTCGAGTTTGGTGCTCGAGTAGTGGAGTAGGGTGAAGAGGTGCTTTGTTATCGAACCATTATAAATCCTTGTGTTATGGATTGATCTTTCTAACTCTTATCTCTTGTCTTTCATATTTACTTGTTATTTATTTACATACTTGTATTGTTCATACTGTGCACATATTGAGATCACATAAAGCTGAATCTAAGTTTTTATAAACAAACATAACATTAATCTAAAAAGCGGTAAACTATTCAACCCCCCTTCTAGTTTTCCACAAGAAATTTAAACAAAATTTGGCTAACCTTGATAATAATATTTTTTCTAAATGACATCAACTCACGTGATTTTGTATTGCCGTCTTCCTCAACATCAACACTTAAAGTAGTTTGGATCATTGAAGAACAAATATCATTAGCTACAACTACATCGTCTTCTATGTTGTCTTGCTCCCCACCAATTCCTCCTTTCCTAACAAATCCTTCTTCCTCCTTAATGACATCTTTAATATCGATATCGTAAACCGGCATCGATTCTTCTTCATCATTATCGGTGTCGTAAACATGACATGATTCCTCTTCCACTAACACGATAGGTTCTTCTTGAAAACTTGGATATTTATTAACAAAAGGATACTCCTCTTCCTTATGCCCTATGTCCCAGATAATAGGTTCTGATTTGGTTTCTTTTGTTAACAAAGGGTTATCATAGTGGTCATCATGAAACCCAGCGTTTCCTCTTCCAAAAGGATTGACGTCCTCTGACCCATCGTCCCAGACGTTGGACTCAGTTTTTGCCTCTTCTGCCCGCGAGTCCTGTTGTAACTGCAGGAACTCGAGTTCTTGAATCCGTTGCTTGAGGCTTGCAATCTTCACGTCACGTGGATCTGGTTTGTTGCCTCGTCCGGCGAATCTACGAATTAGATGTTCTCCACGATTCTGTTTCACCATTAGTACCATAGCGCTGATACCAAATGATGCAGATCTTTAATGGCCGAACAACATACGGATTAAAAGAACAATATGCAAAAAGCTTTTATTATCAAAACTCAAAAGATATCAATACAAAGAAAATACCCTATGTTTATAGAAGAACAGGAATCAATCTAAATAAAGATTGATTTGACTTTCTTTTTCCTAAATTTATAATTAATTAGAAATTAAATACTTTCCTAATCAAAGTTTATTGTCAAACAAGAATACTTAAATAAAAAGAGAAAGTCAATGTCTTGACTTTGACTATGCATTTTGACTTTGACTAAAAATCAATGCCTCTGCAACATCAATGATGCGGATCGTTACCGGCCGAACAACATACGAATTAAAAGAACAACTGGATCGATAATTCCAGTTGGGAACTCGATTAAAGCAAAAATATTTTATTATCAAAACTGAAAAGATATCAATACAAAGAAAGTATCCTATAAATATAGGAAAACAAGACTCAATCTAAATAAAGATTGATTTGACTTTCCTTTTCCAAAATTTATAATTCATTAGAAGTTAAATTCTTTTCTAATCAAAGTTTATTGTCAAACAAGAATACTTAAATAAAAAAGGAAAGTCAATGTCTTGACTTTGACTATGCTTTTTGACTATGACTAAAAGTCAATGCCTCTCATCCTCCCTCGCTTGAGAAAAACTCATCCTCGAGTTTGCCTCACTCGTCCATTGTACTCGTAGCATCCAAACTTGTATCCCCTGCATCAAATTCCATTTCTTTATAATGACTCTACCTTGAACCTTGATCATTTTTAAACACAAACTATCGACCATGGGTGCAGATTTCAAATACCATTCATGATATTTTTTACGAATTAGAAATTTAAACAAAATTTGGCTAACCTTGATAATAATATTTTTTCCAAACGACATCAACTCACGTGATTTTGTATTGACGTCTTCCTCAATATCAACACTTAAATTAGTTTGGATCATTGAAGAACAAATATCATTAGCCACAACTACATCGTCTTCTATGTTGTCTTCTTCCCCACCAATTCCTCCTTTCCCAACAAATCCTTCTTCATCCTCAATGACATCTTCAATATCGGTATCATAAACCGGCATCCATTCTTCTTCATCATTATTGGTGTCGTAAACAGGACATGATTCCTCTTCCACTAACACGATAGGTTCTTCTTGAAAACTTGGATATTTATTAACAAAAGGATACTCCTCTTCCTCATGCCCTATATCCCAGATAATAGGTTCTGATTCGGTTTCCTTTGTCAACAAAGGGTTGTCATAATGGTCATCATGAAACCCAGGGTTTCCTCCGCCAAAAGGATTGACGTCCTCTGACCCATCATCCCAGACGTTGGACTCAGTTTCTGCCTCTTCTATCAGCGAGTCCTGCTGTAACTGCGGGAACTCGAGTTCTTGAATCCATTGCTTGAGGCTTGCGATTTTCACGTCATGTGGATCTGGTTCGTTGCCTCATCCGGCGAATCTACAAATTAGATGTTCTCCACAATTCCGTTCGACCATTAGTACCATAGCTCTTGATACCAAATGATGCGGATCGTTAACGGCCGAACAACATACGAATTAAAAGAACAACTGGATTGATAATTCCAGTCAGGACCTCGATTAAAGCATAAAGTTTTTATTATCAGAACTCAAAAGATATCAATACAAAGAAAATACCCTATATTTATAGGAAAACAAGAATCAATCTGAATAAAGATTGATTTGACTTTTCTTTTCCTAAAGTTATAATTGATTAGAAGTTAAATTCTTTCCTAATCAAAGTTTATTGTCAAACAAGAATACTTAAATAAAAAAGGGAAAGTCAATGTCTTGACTTTGACTATGCTTTTTGACTATGACTAAAAGTCAATGCCTCTGCATCATCCTCCCTCGCTTGAGAAAAACTTATCCTCGAGTTTGCCTCACTCGTCCCTTGTACTCGTTGCATCCAAACTTGTATCCCCTGCATCAAATTCTCTTTCTTTATAATGACTCTACCTCGAACGTCATCCACTAATATTACAGCTTCGTGACATGATATATTATGAAAAAATCAACCTACAAAAGCTAACACTTGCATGTAATGTGTAGTTTTGATTTTGGGTTGTTCATTTGGTGAAGATCTCAACAACATTGAGGCTGGTTAGGTACAAATGTAACACCTCCAAAATTTACAACAACGCAGCGGAATACCACTTTGGGGTGCTACTTCATAATACACAGCGCTAGATACAAGAGAACGACCTCTAAATGTGTCGTTTGAAAACAATCTCGTTGATTTAATCAAAATCTTGAATTTAATATACATTTGTCCCATAATTTGCATCACAATGAAAAGCTTGAATGTAAAGACTCCAATGCACATCAAATAGTCCAAGCATCTAATTCACCTGAGAAAAACATGCTTAAAAGTGTCAACATTAAAGTTGGTGAGTTCATAGATTAGTTTAAATAATAATGTAATCCACTGTATCATCACAGTACCATGTAAAAATCCTAAAGATTTATAAAGAATGCATGACACATTTTATGTCACCAAAAGTACCAATTGATAAGTGCTTAATTACACATATCTTTTACCTCTAAAAACGAGCTTAAATGACCAAAAACAGACAAAAACTGCTCCCAGATAATAGGTTCTGATTCGATTTCCTTTGTCAACAAAGGGTTGTCATAGTGGTCATCATGAAACCCAGGGTTTCCTCCGCCAAAAGGATTGACGTCCTCTGACCCATCATCCCAGACGTTGGACTCAGTTTCCGCCTCTTCTATCGGCGAGTCCTGCTGTAACTGCGGGAACTCGAGTTCTTGAATCCATTGCTTGAGGCTTGCGATCTTCACGTCACGTGGATCTGGTTCGTTGCCTCGTCCGACGAATCTACAAATTAGATGTTTTTCACAATTCCGTTTGACCATTAGTACCATAGCTCTTGATACCAAATGACGCGGATCATTAACGGCCGAACAACATACGAATTAAAATAACAACTTGATTGATAATTCTAGTTAGGACCTCGATTAAAGCATAAAGATTTTATTATCAAAACTCAAAAGATATCAATATAGAGAAAATACCCTATATTTATAGGAAAACAATAATCAATCTGAATAAAGATTGATTTGACTTTTCTTTTTCTAAAGTTATAATTGATTAGAAATTAAATACTTTCCTAATCAAAGTTTATTGTCAAACAAGAATACTTAAATAAAAAGGGAAAGTCAATGTCTTGACTTTGACTATGCATTTTGACTTTGACTAAAAGTCAATGCCTCTGCATCATGTCATCCACTAATGAGAAATGCTACATCCACATAATTTTTACAAACAAACTCCCACATAATGATGTGGCAAATATAATTGACTAATCATGTTTTAGTGTATTTTCTCTTTTTTATTTTCACCACCAATAATTGATTGACACTAGGGGTGTTCACGGGGCGGTTCGGTTCGGTTAGTTGGAAGATTTAAACTATCCGTCACGGGGCGGGTAATTAATTTTACTATCCGTCGTCGAACCGTACTAGGCGGGTAACCGGACATGCGGGTACCCGAAGTGAGCGGTTACCCGCGGTTCGGGTCACGGTTAACCATTTTTGACGTTTAATAGAGTTTAACCGTATAAAAAATTACATAGTCTAGAACATAAAATGTATTTCTAGTAAAATTAAATGACGTTGAATTTAAAAGTCATATAAAACTTAAGTATTTCGTTACAATAATTGCATTCAAATATTCATATATAACGTATTAACAAAAAATATTACTCGACGTTATAGATTACGATCACATTAATGTTTACTTTACGAGCGAAAAAGTCGTTATACAATAAAAGTATTGCAATAATCGGTTAATACTTATACAATTATTTGAATATTAGTTAGAAAATAATCATGTATAATATGCACGGTTCGGTTCGGTTAACCACGGATATCTAAAAGTAAAAACCGAAACCGAACCATTATAAGCGGGTTTTTTCGGTTTCGGTTTTTTTCGGTTTCGGTTTTTTCGGTTTCGGGTTTTTTCGGTTTCGGATTGAGCGGTTCGGCTCGGTTCCTCGGTTTCACGGTTCTTGAACACCCCTAAACTTATAAGGGGCCCCCTATGTATTTTGCTTAGTAGTATTATAAACAGGAACAGACTCAGGATTTTCAAAAATGTGTTGCACAAAATAATTGTTAGACTAACAAAAATTACATCGTAAAATACAAATGTAGCAAAAATAATTTTTGAAGTTGCACATACAAAACAGATAATAGTTTTAATTTTTTTGGCACTTTCATGACTAAAAATAAAGTGTAGCTCATGCCACCCGGTATCCATTTAGCTTGTTCAAATTGGTGGAGAAATGTTGAGCTGTAATCGTGAGTATTAATTGACTTTTTTTCTTTCAAATATATTAATCTCAAACAACATTCAAGTGTTTACGCTAGAAAAAAAAAGGCTATATTCCCTTTTATTTACTTTTACTTATGAGGTATCAGGTTCTCCGTATAACTTCGAAGCACATGTTCTTTTCGTTCCTAAATAAATGTTCACTATTGACTTTCAAAGTCAATCTTCTTCAACTTTGACCTTAATTTATTTTGTTTGTGTTATATAATACTTGATGAAAATCATACCAATGAAAATACATTTAAAATTCAATCCATTCATATATTTTGCATCAAGTATAATATAACAAAATCAAAATAATTTAAGGTCAAAGTTGAAGAAGAATGACTTTAAAAGTCAATAGTGGACATTTATTTAGGGACGGAGGGAGTATTTCAATGAAATAATTACTGAGTTAAAAGATTGTAACAAAACGGATGTACGTTATAGGTGGTTGGTTTGGCTAGGTATTTAGATTTAATAAATGCAAAGTAAAGAAGGTATCATCAATTAAACATGAACTTATGTAGACCCCTATGCATAACACATAAATTTAATCATATAATTAAATATATCAGTTAGGTATGTCAATTAATGCTCAAAAATAAATATCAAATACCTAGTTGAGGCTATTGTATGAATCCAGTCTAATAGTCGAACCTTAAGAACTTTTTTCCTCATACATTACATTCAGTTACTCGTTATTAGTTACAAGATTCAAAACTTATAAGAAATTGTTGAAAGTAGCCTTTACGGTTACGTAAAAACATTGAGATAAGCATCAAATGCTTGTACTTTAATACTATCAAACACCTCATTCATATAACTACTCTCAACCGATCTAATATACAACAAATTTTGTCTTTTTTTAACTTTTAAATATTACTACGTACGTTTATATCCATAAACAAATACACATATTTTTTGTATAAGGTACAATACATTCTTTTTTGTCCCCCTGTCTACAGTATAAAACATTTCATTTTATTCTCATGTAAACAGTACAACACAATTTTGTTTATAGCTATAAACAAATACACATATTTTTTGTATAAGGTACAATACATTCTTTTTGTCCCCCTGTCTACAGTATAAAACATTTCATTTTATTCTCCTGTTTACAGTACAACACAATTTTTTATTAGTTTATGTTCCGTACTTTTTTGCCATTTTATTATTTTTGACTTGTTAAACTTTATATTTTTTGTTTCGCACTTTCCGTTTCATAGTTTTATAATATAAACAAAATATAAAAACATAGCGGTAGAGACGGGACCAAAACATGAAGTGACCAGGTGCACTTGGAAAAAACTAAACAATACTACAAACATAATTTTTAGAGACTGGTGCATTTAAAAAAACCGAGGTTTTTTCTAACAAAATTAACAATACGACACAATCCCGAAACCAAATGGGATACCCCTCGATTCCATCCATGCAATAGCTTTTTAAAAAGGTTTTTTATAACCTATCTTACCAAAACTAAAAATAAAAGTAACTGTATAAGCTCAAGAAACAAACGATAAAACAACATTTTAAACGTGTAAGCCCATCAAGATATAAATATAAACTCAAAATAAATTATAGTAACCGACAAAAATCTTGAAAACTGCAATATGACTAGCAAAGTTATACACCAAAAGTTTGACCAAGTCCTTTTTAGTTTTTACTCTGTCTCCTCTTCTCCGTCTCATTTTCTTCTATGAAAAACGCAAAAAACACAAGCAACACGAGATTATCAAATAGAATATATATACAGCACCATAAAATGATGCCCCTGCTCGTCCGATGCCCTGGGCCGTCGCCCGCGCTGCCCATAGCTAGGGCCGGCCCTGCTTGTGAGATTTGAAGGTGTGCCGTCATACGGTCACTTATTTTGAGTGTTTGACAAATTATGATTATCTAAAGATTTACGTGTAAAATGAACCTTAATACGAAGTAATAGATTATCAAACTGAGATAATGCAACTACTTCAAAATTTGTTATGTTTACATAAACGATCAAACTTATAGATATCGGAAATGGCTAACATGGAAGCGGACTAAATGGTTGAGGTTTAATGGTCATAAGTTACCCACAATGTCTATTTATTGCATAAAACTTCCTAGATTGCCTTATGTAAAACAAAGAATATGATTGTAATAATATAGTTTTTGTACTCAAAATGTTGGTCGACCGAAACCGCTAAAACCATTACTACCCCTACTAAGCTTAAAAAAATTCAAAGGAAAAGATCGTGTTATTTCATTGAGACACTGAGCTAAGGTGTATATAGAAGTTCCAATAATCTTTAGTAGGAAAGTATAAGAATTAAAGCTGTAAACACAGCCAAATGACGGCTTATAAAGTTGTGTAGTAGTATTTATTATTAACACTACAAAACTACATGTTTTGCCAACTAGAACAATTTTCTATACCAAGAGCAGAGCAAGAAATTAATATATTTAGCTCTTTGTTATATTACAATACTGGCATTGCTAACGAATTACATGCTGCAAATTCTTGACACTACCTAACCTGCTACATAATCAAAATTTCTTTAAATGTCATCTGTTGACGTATATATTATTTCCAGTCTTCCAAAAGTTCTTTACTTACATAGACACCGCCACATCTATTCAATCACCCAAGTCAGTAGGATTCTACCACCTAAATTAACATTGTCTTGTGCAATAAAGACACCGCTTGAATCGACATGTTGGTTTTTCATATAATGGGATTTTTTAGACCATTTATGAATCAATTGAAGTTAACAAAAGGTCATCATAATTGGATTTACATAGTGGTGGAAGGCAAGCGGGCAACAAGCTGCGTCACTAGCCCTTTTTTGTTTGCAAAGCCAATACGTTTAAAAACCACATCCGTGGATCTAGGTGTCATAACATTGCTGTGCATAACCCGTTGAACTCGGCTGGGTAGCTCCACCGCCTTCGGTGCAAGGAAACCAAACGTATCAAATGCAAAGGGAATAAACTCGTGTTGATTTTCAATGCATGCTTTCTCGTGTTTTGTTACTTTGTCTGAGGCGGCTTTCAAAGCGGCCTGACCCGCTGTAAAACCCTTACTACTTAACCCTACGGGAGGAGAAACCCCGGTCAAATCCACGCACGCATGTTTCCTTCCAACCTAACCAAAAACCAAAATGTCAGCCTGTCTAAGTGTAGATCTTACATCTGACGGGTCAGTTAAAAAGTTTACAGGTGCTTCTTTCTTGGCGGAGATCCCAGCACGCCTACATATGTCAAAAAGGACGTCCCTAACCATATCGCGTCGGTATTTGAATCCCGGGAGCTCTTTACAATGAACCGCATGTTCCTCGAAGGAATCCAAACATACCTTGCGACAAACAGGGCATATCGCATCAGGACTTACTTAACCATGCAAATTAGTCTTTATATGTCTTTTATAATAGATATTAAACAACCAAAGATTAAGATATGAGAAATTGGTAGTTCTTCCTTGGTAATTTAATCGTTGACAGATCTCACTATTTGTGTGACCTACTTACTGAATTTTCATGATTCTTACTCCTAAAGGAACATTCTTTTCACGATATGATAGTAAACCCAGATGAAAATCGTTTCTTTATATTAGAACATGCTCTTAATGATATGGTAGTAAGTCCATTTGATCTACGTGTGATAAGTTTTCTGTAAAGTCTATATTGTTAGATTAAAATGGGTTTGTTTTATTTCAAGTCCATGCTGTGTGCTTATAAAATTTCAAGCCGATATTGATGTAGTTTTAATATTCGCTGACAAATATATAAAGTTCACCCGATGAATTATATTATTCTATTTTTTTGCATTGTTACATAGTAACGAGTTGGAGGCCACTATTAGAATGACTTTGGTCCTGGCTTTAAACATAGTCTAAATTAAAACAATTTGGTCCCTCGCATTGTTACATAGTACGAACACATTAGTAGTTTTTAATGACATATTGCCATGTAGATTTCAATAGCAGGCATTGAGTAGTTTAGAACGAGGTAAAGTTCATGCTGCAAAAAATCGCCTATAATAGTATGTGAATATTTATCAAAGTAATATGTACTAATGATCTATTTTTCGCATGTAGTTTGGTGTCCAGACCGAACAACGAGCTACAAATGTCGTCTCAAATGTTTATTAGGAATCTACATTTTCCACTCATAAAGAGTTCATTGACATGTTTCTATTCAAGAACATTGATGAGTCTTATAGTTCAAGTGTTTATACAATAATGAAGAATGATTCGGTATTTATACCGAATAAAAGACAATAACTTGTTTCACAAGTTGACTCACAAGATAAAATGATACGCTTATGGTTAGGATATTATTATAGTTTATTATGTTAGTTTATTATGGTCATTTTTAGGAAAAGATCTTGTTTTATTTATAGGAGTTATCTTGTGAGTCAACTTGTGAAATAAGTTATTGTCTTTTATTTGGTATAAATACTGAATCATTCTTCATTATTAAAGCAATCAAGTTAAAGAACAATTCTAGTCTTCTTCTCTATTTTCTTAAGGAGCAAGCACACGCTAAAAGGGGTGCCTTTTCCCGATATAACCCAAACCGGGTCGTATCAATTGGTGTTTTCATTGAGAGTCCTCGTTGAGGGCTTCCGATCTAAGGATCAAAAAAAGAAAAAAATTAATGTTCATCAAAGTTACTATTCATCGAGTACTGTTAACCAGAGTTACTATTCACTGGTTACTGTTCATCGGCAAAAAAAATTTATTGTTCTTCAAGTTATTGTTCATGGCAGCGGACGGCAACAATCAGAATGCGAAATACGCACTTTCTAAGCTCTTGCAAATGGGTGCGGTAGCTGAATACCAAAATGAGATGCTTATAAAACGAGTAACGATCCCTGAATCTTTACTTAAGTCGTTTTATATCTCCGGACTTATACTGGCTCTACAATGTTTACTCTTTAGGTCAAACCCCAAAACTTTAGATGAAGCTTTTTCATTAGCCCTGGCAACAGAAGCATGCTTCACGGGCCTACAACTTTTTGAATTTTTAAGGTCTTATCCTTTAACTTTGGGAGAAGCCTTCTTCAGAGTCCGTATCACCGAGGCTCATTGTGAGGACGAAAATAATCAAGCAGTTGATGCTAATGTTGGTGATCAAGAAGAACCTGACATGAAGGATAAACAAGAAGTGAAAAAGCCTGATGATCAAGAGATCGAAATCATTCAAGATGAAGAGGGCAAGAACGTTGAAGATCAACAAGTTTCTGAGGCGGATGATGATACCAACATTGATGATTTTGGTTGTTCATTGCCACATCATAAAGGGGCTGATTTGACAGTAGAAGAGGTAGTACTTAAAAATATCAAATCTTATCATGAGGAAGACGAGGATAAGCAAGCTAAAAGAAAAATAAAGGGGTTATTACAGTTTTTGAAATTGGTGCCAACAAAGACAACAACCCTAATGGTGTATTCAATGATGTTAGTGGGGTTGGGTATAGCAAGGCTGACGGCACATGGGTGCCTGCTAGGAGAATTGAGGATGGTTGGCATTTATTTGATGAGTTAGGGTCCAAGTTATGTTTTGAATATTCAATGAAAAACGTTCATCAATTAAGTGACGACAAGCATGCTGACTACAACAAAAAGCATAAAAGAGGAATATGACGAGGAGTGTGGGATCCTGGAATCAAGAAAAAAAATTTAGGCATCACCTTGAGGGCAAGGTGGTTGTGAAGGAGTGGGGAATGATACGCCCATGGTTAGGATATTATTAAACTTTGATTTCTATTGTACAAGCTTTTTATTACATCTTTATCAGTCAGAAAAATAGCGTATGTAAAGGTAATAATTCATTGTCATTGACTCATTGTTACTGTAACGTGGGTCAAAGTATTGTTGCCGCGCTATTTTCCATGATGAAGAAATGTGACGGCGAAATTATAGTGATTAGCAGTACGTCTATATATTCATGACATTTTGTGGTTTAAATCAACACAAATATATCGTTGTATATAGCGGTTCAGAATGGATATTGGGTTCTAAGTTGTTATTTCATAACGAGAAAGAAAATATCTTGAATGATGATTTGAAAGGTATTGAAAATGATTAGGGAAATGTATCTAAACAAGCATATTTCATATTCATAATTATAGGGAAATGTATCTGCAAGAGAATAGTGGCTCTTATGTGATGAAATTAGGAAATAATTAGGGAACGGCCTGAATTAGTGCAGTATAGTAACATAATTAGGGAAATGTTCTTAATCCTTTTCAATACCATAAAAGCTGGAGACTAAAATGCATCGATGTTTATTATAATAATTGTTACAAACTCAAATGCTTATCGAATAATTCACATATTACTGATTATTTCTTTCATATATTAAAAGAACCTGTTTACGTTCGGTGTTTTTCTTGCTTTAATCATGCATATAACTTTTTACAAAATAAATTCTTTAAAATAC
Organism: Tanacetum coccineum; assembly: GCA_026074375.1. NCBI lineage: Eukaryota > Viridiplantae > Streptophyta > Magnoliopsida > Asterales > Asteraceae > Tanacetum > Tanacetum coccineum. The sequence continues at coordinate 27,088 of BQNB010084983.1, forward strand.
ACCCGGGGTTACACAGGTCTTTAAGCTAGTTATATTCTATTAAGAGCATTGGATACCCTATGGTGCCAACATATGGTGTTATGGGAAAAGTGTTGCCACCTCAGCATTTTTTCCTCATAACACCAGAATACCTCATAACACCAAAAACATCACTCTCTCCATAACACCACATTACTGCAACTTTTGGCGTTTTCCCATAACACGAGAAAAATACCTGAAAACGCGACTCACGGTGTAGGTCTCGTGCCATCATTTGACGTTTTCCGGGACCATTTGGTGTGGTGGTGATGGCTCAGCACTCGAAAACACGAGGTACGGTGTGGGTCTCGTGCCATTAAATGGTGTTTTGAGGGATGGCTCAAGCCATAACTTAGGGTACCTAATGCTCTAAAAGTAAATTGAAAGTCAGTTTTTTTTATATATTCTGTTAAGGGATGTGATTTGCACACTCTTTGTTTTGATTGGGACACTCAAAAATATGGTGACTTGACATTTATACCCTTGTAATAATGAATATGAGTAAAAGTGATCTAAGGGTATAAATGTCAAGTTACCATATTTTGAGTGTCCCAATCAAAACAATGAGGGTGCAAATCACTTTCCTTCTGTTAAGGTGTGTACGCACTTGTGATAGTGAAATAAAAGATATGTTATAAAGACACTTTATTTTTACATGTAATACTTCTTTCAGTTTTTTTGGTTTTTATTTGTTTTTTCATAGTTTTATTTATATTATAAAATTATAAAACGAAAAGTGCGGAAAAAAATTATAAGTTTTAACAAGTCAAAATTATTAAACTGACAAAAAGTATGAAACATAAACTAATTAAAAACTGTGTTATACTGTAAACTGTTAACAGGGGTGTAAAAAAAGAATTTTTATCACAGGTGACACAGAACATTGTACTATTTTAATAGCCCCGCGGCATCACCAATGAAATATATATGGTATTGACTTGTTTTAATTTGTTTGTCAAATCTTTTGTACGGGCTAGTCTTCTTGTTGATATATAAAACGTGTAGTTGGTGGAATTAAAATAGGGTATCCATGGTCTTAGAACCGGACTGTACCGGAACCGAACCGCAAGAACCGAGAACCAAAAATAAGGAAAATGTAGAACTGAGAACCTTTAAATTTTTTATTTTCAATATGTTTTTTTAAGTTTTCATATGTGTGCATACCGTTTTTTATGTTCTTCTACGTTTGGTATGTTTGTAAATGTTTTCGTACCTTTTATACGTTTCGTCCGTTTTTGTACGTTTTCATATGGTTTTTTTACGTTTTTCCAAATTTTGTATGTTTTTTTCCATTTCCATACGTTTTCATCCGTTTTTATCAGTTTTAATACGCTTTGTAAATTTGATGCAAGTTTATACGTTTGTGAACGTTATTGAGCGTTATCGTACGATTTATACGTTTTCCTAAACGTTAAAAAAAATACGTACCAAAAAGTACAAAAACAAGAAACCGGACAAAAACGAAAAAAAACTTAACAAAACGGTTTAGAACGGATG
>BQNB010084985.1:0-18722 GCA_026074375.1 Tanacetum coccineum
TTGTGGAGTTTGAAAGTCATCTTTGTTAGAAGATGTTCATCAATTAGGGTTTTTGAATTGGGGGTTTTTGAATTGATACCTAATTAAGATAAATTATATAAACTTTTCCGAATGTTGTCATTGACTTTTGTAAAGCGAAGTGGTAATGCGGTTGCTCACAGTATCGCTAGATGGGCTTAAGGAGATAATGTATATTCTGCATTCGATGGCTTAGTTCATCTCGAGTCAAGTTTTTGTGCTCTCGTTGATGATTCATGATTTTTGTTTTTGGCTTTGTATAAAAAAAACTTTAAATCGCCGAATGCTGCATGGATCGTGTGTGTATATTTATTCTATTTTTTAACCTACATAGGGGTGAGCAGAAAAATCGAAAAAACCGAATTAAACCGAAAACCGAACCGAATTTGTCAAAACCGAACCGAACCACAAATTCGGTTTTCGGGTTGGATATGAGTTTGACAATCTAAACCGAAAACCAAACCAAAAACCGAATTTATATAAATGTATATATATTTTTTATATTTATATATATAAAAAAATACTTTTTATGCTTGAAATAATTCTTTTTGCTAAATATCTATCTAATTATATATATATATTATAAATAAATGGTGTTATTCGGGTCAACTCGAAAATCGAATCGAATTCAAATTCGGTTTTCGGTTCGGTTCGGTTGAATTCTAGTTTGATTCGGTTTTCGGATTGAAAAAAAAAACCGAACAACCCCGTAACCGAACCGATCAACACCCCTAACCTACAATGGGAATTAGGAAGGCTTTTTGTGTATTGTGGGCTGGTTGGTCTTGTGAAATTGTGAACCCATTAAAGCTGTGATATGTAAGTGTGTTTGTATCAAATACAAGAGTTTGCATATTAAAAACTTGTTCTATTACAAGTTTTTACCCCAAAAATATGAAGTTGCATTGTATTGAAGGTTCTTTTATAGCAAAACACCAAACCAGTTAAATGTGCATTTTATTCAACTTCACTTTACAAAGTAAACATATAACGCTAAAACAACATGCATATTGTAACTTAGACAAAAGTTTACAGGACCTTCTTTCTAGTAGTGAAAGAACAAGTCTTGAGCTTAACCTTATCTATTGGGATCAGACTCAACGGATACTTACACTCGATCGACCCTTTATCCTTCAAAATGTCACAGGGTCGAGGTGTTACATTACTCGACACACCATATATATTCGTACAATTCCATTGCAATGGTTTCGGCCTAGCACTCAACCCAATAGTAATATTTGAAAGACAAAATCCTGTAAACGGGTCGCCATCAATCCCACCCATATTACCAGCCATCTTCACGTCTTTAGCAACCACATTTTTATAATTAATCCGCTCAACTTTTGGGAGCGCATTTGGGTCATAGCCAGAATCTGTGTGCTGCCCATATGACCCTGTAGTCCAAAACACATATTTCATTGTTTGTAGATTCATTCGGTTCACAAATATGTCTTTAACGTAGCCTCCCCTTCCGGGGGCTGTTTTAATTCTGATGGCGGACTGAGAGTTTATAGCTGTAATATCTTCGGCTCTAATGTTTTTTATACCACCCGACATTTCACTTCCTAATGCAATCACTGCGCTATCGGGTGAAATGCATGTAAGTCTTCTTATGATCATATGTTGTGTTGGCATGCCGAATCTTATCCCATATTGATCCCATCCACTTTTCACTGCTATACAATCGTCTCCAGATACTATGAAAACGTCCTGAATTTTTACATTTCTACAAGAATCTGCAAAACACAATATTTTTATTCTTTGATAACTTTATTATTATAGCTGGTCAAATAGACGGGTTATAAATTGTCCCAAAAGATCGATTTTTTTTTTCTTTCTAAATTGACTAAGTTTCTCCATTTAAGGCCAAAGTTGTCCCCTTCTATGTAACTTTTAAAGCGTATATAAGAAATTACACCCCAAAATGTGGTAATATAACTCAAACCTGGATCGATTCCATCTGTATTAGGAGAATCTATGGGTGCACGAATAGTTAGATCTTGCATTATTATATCACTGCAAATACAAAGCTGTATGAGTTTTTTTGTCAAACTGATCTAAAACAAAGGATAGTATGATCTACTTTTTTCATATTTATGGACCAACCTGCTATAAACTGGATGGACAAACCAAGAAGGCGAATCGATCATAGTGAGATTAGATATCTGGATTTGTTTTGAGTACATTAGCTCGATCATGTAGGGTCTTGTGTTTACTAATTTCTTTCGGCGATACTTATTCCACCATGATTTACCTTGGCCATCAATTGTGCCATTGTCGCCTTTAACATAACAAACAAAAGCAGCCCATCAGAACAAATTAGTACTGCAAACAAGTACCAATCTGATACTGTTCATGCACAATTTTATCTACAGCTAAATCTTGATAAACATGTGAAAATAAATTCTTCTTAGTGTGATGCAAATATTTCATGTAACATTTGATTTTTGTGCTTGAAAATATACCTGTAATAACAACATCAGTAAGGTGTGATCCACCTATCAGACTACTAAACCTTGCACCAGGTGCATCTCTTCCTTGACCATACGAGGGCAATGGTTCAATTAGTGGATACTCTTTCTCATACTGAGCAGAAAATAAGTTATGTTTGAAACCAATGGGAAACGTTTTAGAGGAAGATCTAACAATATTGTTTATTACGCCAATATAGAACGTGCTTAGTTTCATCTCTTCTTTTTCATTCATATTGAAAATTAACGTACTTTTTTAGTGGTATCTGGCATACTATTTTAGCCATTGTGAGTGACCTATTGCAACCTGCAAGTAGAATTGTAAGTTTGTGACGTGGCATGCTGACAAGTGGTCAAGAAACTGAGGTCACATTACCATTTTTACTACTCGTATACATTAATGATCTAATTATATCATATAGGAAAGACAATTTTTGTTCCATAATGACACAAAATAAGGAAATAAGTTACATTTGGTGTAATTAAGCCCACAACTTGAATATGCATAGAACGAACAGCTTATTATACCTTAGAGGCAAGAATAGTAGCACCATGTTGGATGAACAAGGTGAAATGACTAGTGAGGTTAAAGCTACCAGTGAGCCATTTTCCCGGGGGTACAATAAGTTGTGCCCCGCCATAATACGAAAACTGGCTTAGATTCTTAATAGCCGCTTGAAAAACTGCAGTATTTGATCTTCTTCCATCACCCTTTCCACCAAAATCTGTCAAAAATGCCGTATGTTTTCTGCAGTTGATTGCAGGGTATCTTATCTCAGATCCGTCCATTACATTCCTTTGGCTTTCGACCATGGAAAACTTTATTAATCCGAGCAACAAGAAGCTAGCAACTACATTCTACAAATATAAGGATAAGTTAATTAGAGTAAAAGTACAAGAACAACGATACAAAAATAAAAAGGATAAAACTGCAGAAAATTAAGATACATACTGTAAAAATTATGGAGAGTTGATAGAAGGCCATTTTCGGTTTATGATCAAACTGAGCTAGGGGCGTGAGATTTATAGGCATATGTTTTACATGAAGAAACAAATGTGATGAATGCAAAAGGATGGTTATGAGTTTTTGGCAAGTTTGAAGGAAACAGTTGCACAAAAACAAATTATATTACTATAAAAAAGATTAAAAAGTTGATGTTTGTATGCTGATTCGATTCATTCATAATTTAAATTTATATTATTAAAGTCATACTTTTGTACAAATTTATAAAACTAAAGTAACTACTTTAAAAAGGGAAATGGTTACATCTGCATATTACAATTACATGATTGTACTTTTTACTCAATCATTCTCAAGGTTTAATTTTTAAATTTTTTGTTGATTTCTGTTTCATTTTGATTCATCATAAGTGGTTTGATGTGTGTTTTTGACATGTTTGTGTAAAATATGTGCTAATCTAATGAGCGCAATTGTTTTGGTTAAGCCTTATACTACTTTTTACTAGATATATAGCTTTCATTAGTTTTAAGTAAGCGATTAGTGTCTGCAATTGCCTAATGAATGTTACTAACTAGAACTTATTTGTGATGAGATGTGATTTGTGGTAAATGATATTTTGTGACTTGTTTGGAACAAACTATAGCGATAATAGTCATATTGAATAAAATACTTATCAACAACTAACCCAATCCCACCGGAGCGGGGTAAGGGGGAGGTTAAATGTAGACACATCGGGTAACCCTACCACCAGGATAAACCTGACAGTCCAGGGGGACCTTCGGCCATTGGAAATGTGCAGAAGACTTGAATAAAATACTCATCGTTCGTATTTATTAACTTTCAAATGGATTCTCTTTCTACATGCTCTTTGTGCTTTGTTGCCCCCCTTAACACTTGCAGGATTCAGGTTCATCACCTTTTTCCCTGATAACAAAATCTGGCAACATTTCAATATGTAAGCCACGACCAGGTTCTCAAATGCCAAATTTTTCGTTCCAATGTTTTCTTGCTTCATCCTCTCGGTAATAAACGACTTGATTGACTTTATGTTGCTTGAACAAGTGAATAAACAAAGGTGTTCATTATATTTTTCTGAGCATCTAAACCAGTGCATAATAAATAAAACTCATCAGACAAATTTTTCTTTAGAGAGTAGTTGATATCATTATTTATAGTATGTTTTTATCATATACATTTTTATTTTTTAAGACTTGGAACTTAAATTAAATTTATGTGTTACATTTTAGATGGGTTCCTTAACTATTTCAAAACTCATATAGAAAAAACTAACCCATAATCAAACCAATTTTCCAAAAAAAAAAAGATTGTACAACCTTTTGGTGATTCACTTTGACTGAATCAATTAGGGCATGTTTGGTTGGGAGAAATAAACTCAAAGAAATGGAAATGAAAACATTCCTCTTGTTTGGTAACATAGAGAAAAAAAAGCGGAGATTTCCAATTCTTTGAGAATTTCATTTAGGTTTTTTAGTTAACCCGGGGAATTAAAAAGTAAGAAACATGCCGAGAAAAACAAATGAGATTGGAAAAAACTATCGCTACATCAGCAGCCACTGTTTTAGAGCTCTCAAGAGGAAGAGGGGGAAAAAAGAGCAATAGTTGTTGCACCAAGACAGTGCACTGCTTCAGTAGCCGAGGCCATTGCATTACAAGTCATAATTGGTAAAGAGCCCGGTTCTGAGAACTCTGACCAGTTTACGGGTGGTACTGATTTTGAAACAACAACTTATTTACAACCTTTCACAAATCGAACCAAGAAACATACTTATAACTCAGTGTTCGTCGAGGGATCAGATTGATGAAGATGGTTAAAAAGAAAGTTAAAATGCTTAAGACTTCTAAATTCCAATTAACAACTGGAAGGAAACTAAGAAAGCAAATACTTTTTGTTTGTTGCAAAATGGGTAGCCTTCAAAAGAAGGAAATTCCAAGGTGTCAATAAATGGAGTGAAGTTTTTGTGGCCTTCCTCAATAAGAGGAAACAAAGGCTTGAGCCCACTTATTAAGTGGTAAAAAAACACCCTAGTCAAAGTACAAAGACAAAACCCACTTGAAATTCAAATAATTGATTAAAGAGCTAACTTGTTGGAAACTATACACTCAGAGCTAAAAGCATAACCTAGATTCTAGAGTTGAAAGACGCATGGCTATGTGAAAATGGAAGTAATGATCTACTTGAGCAGAATCGACACCAAACATGAGTAGCTATGACCAGACACACAAATATGAGAGGAAAACAAAACACGGAAAAGCATGTAACGTTTGAATGCTAACTATATGATCCGTTAAGGATAACATAGAACCAACACTGAACCAGATTTACTTCTGACTGATATTAAAACTCCATAAACATGTATAGATTTGCAGTTTTACATAAAAGGCCTTAGGTTGATTTCTTTACCATCTAATAGATGAGTCTGTAAATCTACGAAACAACAAATGTTTTACATCTTTCCTTGGCTTCCAGGGCTGGTTTCATCCTCATCGCGGTATTTCTGTTGACAAATTGTGTGTGAAGTCCTCTTCTCCATTTTCAAGTGTATTGCTAGTTGATGGTTTTGCACCAGCAGCCACAAGGTTTTTAAACCAAGCAGGTTGTTGGAACCTAGGGGTGGTGCTGCCGTTACTTGAGCCGTTGGTGGATTCTGTAGCTGCCGTTGTGTTATTGTTTGAAGCTATGCCCGCAAGAAACTGATATGCTACTTTGCTAGCTGTCACTATCTCTGTTTTAGCTTGTCTGAACTACATTCATATAGAAATAGCAGAGTAAATCAACATACCCAGCACATAAATAGACATGGCAGATAGGGCAGTCGGCTAACAAGTCAACCGGGTTTGTTTTTGTAACTGTCAGTTCAGGTTTAAATGGGTTGACCCAGACATTTTGTCTCTTACTAATTAGTATTGTAAAAAGTTAATACTTGAAGAAAATCATATCCGATAAAGATATTTGAAAAATGAAAGCATTAAAAAAACACTTTGGTCCTTACATTTATATAAAATTTATTCGCCCATTTCACTCGTTATAGATAAACAATAACCTAGATTAACTCATTAATTAGTACATGTGCTGCAATGGTCGGCTCTATCACATAAACATAACAGCACATGAGATCAATCGGTTGTGGATGCCAGCAGGCAGGAGATAGGTAAGAAAATAAATAAAATGCTCACCCGGTAAGCAGTGTTTCCTGCTATTTCAACAGCAGTATCGCCAGCATTAGCAAACCTATTCACCCAACCTGCAACGTTAGTGTTAACACAGAACTGTCAATTTTAAGTTACTTTCTCATCCACCCCTACTGGCATCTAGTTATTTCTATCTATTATACGTTTCCATTTACATGGAACCTGATTTCATTACTGGGAGTACAAAATTGTACAAATGTCGATAGGATCCCAAAAAAAAAAGACTTGCAATATAATGAAGTTCCCAGTAGTGATCCATAAGACACAAAAAGAGAAGTTTATAGCCAAAACTTTAGCTCATTTTTTGAGAGAAAATGGGTATCACCTGGAAGTTTCTGCACACCAAGTATTTCACAAAACTCATCACAGAAGTGATTGCAGTTCTTTGACAGCAGGTCATAGCAGTCTCCTGGCCATTCTCTACTAAGGTCTCTGAGGATCTGATTGAACTTGGACTTTGTAAGGTCTGTTCTCCCAAGAACAATGCATTCTCGATAAGTGTACATTGGATTCTTCCCAGAAGGGCAACTAAAAACTCCACTTCCCTCTTCACAGAACCCAAACGACCATTCATCCTCGCCATAAACCTGCCATAGATAGCAGATGTATATCTTAAGCAAAGCCCCAAATAGCTAGATATTACATAGTACAAAATACCTTTCAATAACTAGAAATTAGCATACACCATACACAAAGGGTATACAATCCCCACATACAAAAGAAAAGTAACTTTGACTGCGCAAACTTGAAACAAGACATAGTTGTAACTTGTAAGCCAAAGTCTAACAGGGACCTACTGCAACGATTTGGAAAAAAGAACTGATTCAAGCCCTGAACTCAATTTATTCAATTGGCAGTAAATCAAAATCTAAACTTTTTTACTACCCCTTTCATTATAATTATTGCCAAAAAGAAGTAATTATGGCCAGATTGTTTAGTAGTGAACACACAAGTGGTAACAAAGAAACTTGACTACACGAAAATACGAAATATACACTTGCATTATAATGGAACCAGAATAGTCTACTTCCGTACTCGACATATAAAGAGTACATAAGCCATTAGAATAAGATCAAGGCAAGTACAACACCAGAGATTAGCATATAACGTAATATAAAGGGTATTATACTCCCACTTATATAAGAAAGCTAGTTTTAACTGTAAACTGTGTTTATTAAATGAGTATAATTAGTACAATACAATGTATATATATACTACACATCGGGTGGCCTAAATTCATGAGGCACTGGTTAAACCAAAGGCCCTTTGGGCCATACAAAATAATCCGCTAACATCCCCCCGCAGTTTGAGCGGGAGAGGAACGAACACTCAAGCTGGAGCGAAACTCGTCAAATAAAGCGGTAGGTAATCCTTTGGTGAAGATATCTGCATACTGATAACGAGAAGGTACATGAAGTAACTCGATAATGACCAAGCGGCAACCAAGTCAAGAACCAAAGTGATTATCATTCTCAATATGCTGTCGTGTGCGAGTTGATTGTTGCACTGGATTAGAAGAGAGATAAACGGCACTTACATTGTCACAAAAACCAAGTGTAGCGGTAGACAAGTGGTGTATAAGCTCTCGAAAAGATTACGTAACCAATCAAGTTTCAGCAACTGCATTAGCAACACCCAACTCAGCTTCAGCACTGGATGCGAGAAAGGTAAACTTTGCTCTTTGAAGACCTGGGACGAAATCCAGAATGTTCCAAAAACACAATAACCGAGGTAGACACGCGTGTAGTGGGGCACCCAGCCACAGCCCCAAGCTGCATCAGAATAAGCAACCAAAGAAATGTGGTAAGGAAAATAGCTGTCAATCCATAAGGGCCATAGTACCACGAATATACCGCAAGAATCCAGCGTTAAGAGGAGCAGAGAAATGAGCTCTCGAGGATCATGCATGTATAGACAAACCTCTGCACAGCAAAAGATATATCAGGCCGAGTGAAAGTCAAATACTGAAGGCCCCAGCAAGACTGGCTATATAAAGGTAGGATCAACACAGGATCACCATCCAGCAGAAATCTTAGAATCCCTTGTCAACTGAGTACGAACAAGGATTACAAAGTGAGACCATGCCAGCACGCTCAAGTAGCCAGAAGCATACTTCAGTTGAGAGAGAAACATCCCTGAAGTATTTGCGAGTCCACAGATGATACCCAAAAAAAAATTCAAGCGGCCACCAACTCATATAGGAACTCGGCATGTTAAAGTGGCAATATCTCTGAAGAAAAGTTGTAGAAGAAGCAGTCAATATAATTTTCATCGAACATACAAAAGCAAGTAAAAGCTTATCGGACACCCCGCATGTAAAAAAAAGTGATGTGTCACAATCTTGCTATGAATAAAACCAACTGCGAGCAGCATATCTCAAATCTCTGAAACAGCCCGAAGGGGCTTGCGTTAAGCCCAAATAGAGATCGATGTAAAGACAAACAGATGATCCATTAACCGGGGGAAGAGTGGGTGGTAACTATTTGTTGGGTGGAGAGATTAGTCGTCAGGTGTGGGTTAGTAGTGGGCGAAGGAGTGTGCTGCAAAGTGGAGTGATTATGGGGCCTGAATTAGGTTTGGGCGGGTCAGTTGAGTGGGCTGGAAGTGGAAGTCGGGCTGTGGTGAGGGAGATGTGGGTTGTCGAGTCGGCGAGACTGGAGGAAGACCCAACAGTGGGCAAATTATGGAGCATATGTTTTTGTATTTAAAATTAGGAATCGTGTCAAGGAAATTGTATGTTGGTGATAGCAATCCGGGAGTCATTAGACCATACTGAAAAACCGCTCATCAAAGTCACTGTGACGAGATAAATGATATTTATCCGTATTTACTCAAAGACTATTCACATCAAGGAAAAACCCAAACGCGAGAGCATTAGACAACACTAAAAAACACCCACCGGAGGCAGAAGACTAAACGACAACTACACCCCCATTACACTATAATTGAACATAAAAATACCATACATTCAAGGACCAACAACAACCGACGGGACGGCTCAAAACCACCCACAACTTCAAGAACCAAAAACCAACCACATACCTAACTAAGCTCCCTAGAGAAATTAAACATTTCAGTAAACCGAATCAAATGGAACCCGGACTAATTTCTACTAACAACCACAAACACTCACACCCGCCCTACTACAACCCGGACGCCTCAGACGAGAACCATATACAGAACGGGCGACCCACCCTAACTACTAAACAACAACCAATCCCAATCCTCCCAAAGTAATCAATTTTAACTAATACCAAAACGCACCAAGAACCAGCTAATAACCAACCCCAATGCGCATACACTTAACTACCGATCAACTAAGAACGAAGGACAAGCTTTACAACATACCCTTGACCTCTCCCACTCTATACCGGCCCACCACAATTATTCACAATACCACTAAGGCCAAAATGAGGAACCCAATCGCAATGGCAAACAGTACTTGACATCGAATCACTTAGAACCTCGACGAACACAACACACAGTACAATACCGGGAAACCCCCTTAAAAACTGCTGCACAAACACCCCCCCCCCCACCCAAAGACCACACCACCCCCGCAACTGACAAAATAGACCAACTAATATACCATCTTAAATAATACTAAACCTACCAAACCTTAGTACACTAACCAACCGAAACAGCCACAGAGCCTAGACCCTACCCAATCAATATAACGATCCCACAAGCAACCAATACTTCGACCGAGCCTGTAAGCCCCATAAAACTACAATCACCAATCATGGGCTTGACACAACACCAAGCGGCGCGATCTATAACTTAAGCGAGAAGACAACTTAGAAACATATACCTTAAAAATAGATTACCGAATAGCTACTTAGACACTCACCTACCCAACTACAAACGTCTTCAATTAGGTCCTAAATGAGCCCAAAAGTTCCCAAGACCACTCGGATCATCCTAAGAACAAGATCAGTTAAAGAAATCTTACCACACAAATCTAGATCATCGCGCTGGAAAAAATCACAAAAAAAAAAAACGTCTACAACGCACAACACAACTAAACTCAAGACCAGTACCCCAAAATATATACGGAGCTTCAACGATACAACCTCTCATGAAGAACTGACTCCAGAGCACCAAGGACAGTACACCCATCGTAAACATAACGAAAAAATGCCAACAGCGTCTTCAAAACACCAAAACCACAAAATAAAAAAGACCGATACCCACGTGTTGGTAGGGTAGCCAAGAAAAATCGAGGAGTAGCACGGGTTCGAGTTTGTGATTGTGTGAACATGTGGGTACAAAGACAACGCAATTACACGAAGATCGCGCACCCCAGCATAATTAGGTGTTGTCTTAGTAAAGACGGGTATGGTATCTCATTGTTAAATCGCAGTGTGATTGAAGCATGTTTAAGAGATGTGCGGCCATGGAATGGGCTTCAAACCCAAAAAGGTAGGGGGTAAGTGTGCTTGAAATAATAAGGTACAGGATAGGTTGTTAAATGTACGTTATCATCAGTTCCGACTATTGCCATTTTGTTGAGATATGTTTTGGGATCAAGAAGAAACGAATGGATAATCCCAATGGTGGCAAAATAGATTGGTATAAACAGGCATTTGTTGTCAAACCGCACCTCCATGATCACATTGCAAGGATTTAAATACACTGAAACTGATTTTTTTAACACAATCACGAAAATGAATGAATTTAGACAATGCACCAGACTTATTATTTTACGAATAGGATACACCCAAAGCTAATCGAAAAAGAATCTAAAAATAAAACATAGGATATTAATGCCTGAAACACTCGAAAGTGAAGAAGTTCCACAAATCTGAGTGAATAATGTCAAAAGGAGACTTAACAACTGTTTCAGAAAGCGAAAAAGGAAGTCGCACGTGCTTGCCAAGCTGACAAGCATGACAAAGCACAGTGGACTTAGTCTTATTACAAGAAATCAGATTATTAGAAACTAAATGACGTAACACTTCACTTCCAGGATGACCCAGTCGTTGGTGCCACGTCTGCTGACCGACCAAAAAAGCTTGAGGATATGACAGAGATGTGACCGGATAGAGATCACCGTGCTGATCCCATCGGAGTAGAATTTGACGGGTTCCATAAGTCCATAACAGACAAAAACTCAAACACATCAAAATTCATGGTACATTTATTATCTCTAACGAACTGTCTGACCGAAATTAAGTTTTTAACAATGTTGGGTGTTATGAGTACATTATTTAGGTGAAGAGGTCTGTAAGGAGTAGGTAAAGTGCTATGGCCCGTGTTGGTGACTGGAATGGATTTCCCGTCACCAACAAGAACAGATGGATACATGCAAGAATTAAAAAGAGTACTTAAATTAGTGGCATTAGAAGTTAAGATGTGACGACGCAGCCAGTATCCATAGTTCCAATTGCATCTGTTGGATCCCGAAGAGTCATGGTATTAAAATGCTTGAGGCAAAAGCGTTTGCTGACCATGTTGCTGGAGTCGAACCTTGGTACAGTCCCTGAGAGAAGTACCCGTAGAGAAAGCCTGCTTGCGGTGGGCTGTAGGCTTGTTGGGTCCTGTGACCAGACTGGAATCCTAGGAGCGTGGGCCGAGATTGGCCTGATAAGCCCATTGAAACCAAATTGGGCCAACATGGTTTGTTGGACTTCTAAAGTGTATGAAGCTGCTGTTGAGTTGTGAATACATCCAACTCACCAGATGAGATCCCCCAACATGGCATAGGTAAAAGTCCCCCTGAGTGGTGGCGATGAGTGTGTAGAATTATTATACTGTTGCGAGGAGTCCCCTGAGGAACGAGAGGGAGTCCCCATGAAGGAAACGACAAGCATCGCCCCAACGACAAAAGCCACGTCCAAAATTATGACACACCTCACGTGTTGTGGTACGGTTGTCCCGTTCACGATTGTTCCATCCCGTTTGATTATGACTTGATGCATCAACAACCAATATCAATTAGGAGCACTTGAAGTAGTGCCAGTAGGGAGTACAGAAGACCGAGAACGAAGCCTCAGCTCCTCCGTTGCCACCATCGATCGAACAGTAGCCAAGTCAGGGAAAGGATCCTTGTGTGCTATGATTTGAGCGAGACTCCCATATTTGTCACTTAAGCCGTTGATGGCATATGTGACTACATCGTCATCATCATCAGACATATCCGAACCTAAATCAGTAAGAAGGGTGAGGATAGCCTCAGAATCTTTGTAAAGTATTCCATTTAACCGCAGTTTTGGTCTCCCATTTGAGATGGACCCCGTAATTCTCCTTTTTAAGGAGAGGTGCGTGCGTTGTTGGTGGAAAATGGTTTCAATGGCATCCCAAGCGGCTTTAGCCGTTTTAGGATTTGCTTTAATCAACCTCTTTCGAAGGGTCGAAGAGAGGGTGAAAAAGATCCAAGATTTGACGATGGAATCAGCCGTGATCCATTCGTCCGTTGGTGGAGTCGACGTCGAGGCCTCGGTGACAGGTTCTTCGATGTGCTTTAGGACACCGAAGTTGCTACAACGGCCTTTGAAAAAATAACTCCATGTGTAGTAGTTTGATTCAGCGAGATCCAGCTTATCAGGAATGAGACTGTTGATGTTTATGAACCTGCATAAAGTATTCAAACCAAGGTGAGGTAGGGGTGGAGATGGGTGGTTCGCTGCTTGTCATTATGATTGATAATCGACTGTTAAATCGATGTGATGAAGGTGTAAAGGCGACTGTTAAGTCGCTGTAAGGGATTAGGGTTTGTTTTGTATTTTAGGGTTTGGATCGGCTTGGATAATGGCCTGATACCATGTAAACTGTGTTTAATTTGAATGGAGTATAATTTAGTACAATACAATGTATATAATACTACAAGCATCGGCCTAATCATAGAGGCACAGGGGCCTTTTGGGCTCATACAAACACGTCTGCTAACATTAACGACTAAGGAGCGCATCTAATTATTATTGTAAGCCAGTGTCTACAGTACTTTAATGGTTTGTATAAAGAACCTAGGACAATCGCTAATCCCCTATAACTTTAAAAAGGAATTACTAGTTCATCTCACAGATATACCACCAAATTATCAAGTCCTTTTTTGCCCTATTTCATAATTATATGTGCTAATACCTACTTAATTTTAGTCAGCCAATAGGTTGCAAACCATGGTTAACCAAAAAAAACTTGTAAACGTTTCGTTGATAGGTAGTATCCTTACCCAAAACTTGGGAGTACGCTTCTTTTAACTGCTTATCTGCTTCGACAATAAGCAGAAGTGCTTAATTAATAAAAAATAAGCAGTTCCATCCAAGCAATCGAAACTGGCTAATTGTTTTAATAAGCAGCTACATGCAATACTATCACTAATAAGACATCTCAAACACCTTCTTAGTTTTCAATATCAGAGTTGGTGCGAAAAGTAAGGATATGGTCAGATTGTTACTGTGGAGATACACAGAAGCATACAAAAGAAACTTGACCAAAAGAAATATTCACTTGCATTATAGATTTATCATAGAAAACAGGGAAACCGGGAAAGTATACATCCGTACAGGTTCAAAAACCTAAATAGAAATGAAAACAAAAAGGAAGAGGTCAACACATCCGCATTTAAGCTTCAAATGGGAAGGTCTAACATGAATGAATCAAAATTACTATCACTACTGCTTCATGTTTAATTGTCAAGATGAACCATCTTAGTAACAACTTATACTCTAATGACGAAACAAGCCTGTGCCATGAATTTTCCAATATCAAATTAATACTTTCCCTGCTATGTAAATATCTGAAATAAATTAGACTTCCATATAACAATATAAGAAATTGTAAATTATACCAACAACAACAAAACGGTTTAAAGCTTCACAAAGTTTAAGTTATTGCAAATTCATTTGCAAAGTTTTACCACTATGACATCATAATTTATCTCTGTTACTTTTGCATCATAGTACACGTGGCACTTCCTTCTTTTCATTCTATAAACACCATGGATTCTTTAGCAAAAATCCAACTTTTACACAATTCGCTTTTTCGTAAAGGGAAAATAGAGATGAATTCTTGATGCATTACCGAATTTATGCCTCAGTTAACATGAATAGTGAATCTTTGGATAATGAAACTATAACAACAATTACTTGGCCTCAATCCATTTCACATAGTAAAAAATTGCTACAAAGAACAATAAAGTAACAAATCCAACATGAAATTAAACCTGAACAGCGCTGTGAAAGATACCACCAAGACCAATACCATCTTTAAAGATCTTATTGATCTGAACAATAGTGTTGTTTGTTTTCTCAGAATCACTGTTTGTTACATCGTATATATGTAACTTCACTTCTGTCATTCTTCTACTCTTGATTCTTGAATTCTATTATTATTTTGATTTGAAATTTAGAGAAATGAAGATCAGGGGATGTAATTATCACTGACTGACACAAGATATGGGTTTTCGCTTTTTCTAATTTTTCTGCTTTTTAACTAACTGAATTACGGATGACGTAAAGGAATTTCCTTTTCTCATTTTTAAGTTACGTGTAGGGGTGTCAAATGGGGGGTGATCAAACTCGAACTCGACAAAGTCTTATAGGATCGGGATGATTCGAGTTTAACTTATCTTATTGGATTTATCAAGTCAACATGATAAACTCGATAACTTTATAAGGTCGGGTTAGTGTTTCAATTTGTTTGTTATCGGGTCAACCGGACAAGATGAACAAGACTTGTGGCTTTCAGCTTACTTTTATTGTTTTTACGTGAGTTGCTATTTTTAAACAGATAATTTTGCAAAAAAAACATGGCAAAGTACATCTTATCTTATATCTTATATATGAATACAAAAATTAAATGTGGAGATTTTATGATTTGTAACACATGCTTCAAAGATTGTACAAATCCATGCCAATTTATGACTCATTCGATGGTTTTGTGTTGCACCTCATGCTTTGAAAGGTGTTCAATTTCATACGAATAAAATGGGTTTAAAACCCAATGCAGTTACAAGAAAACCAAAAGCTGCTTTAACTATTCCATCTTCTCATCAATACTCTACTTCTTAAATCAAACTGACTTAATTAGCAAATCCATCTTCTCCATCCGTAAATGATAATTCTGACTCATTTTCATTGTTTGTTAATCTTTAATGATGTTCCAGGTCACAAAACACCATATATTTGCAAATTGGTTTTCTTATAGTTCCAGGTCGCAGAATTGAAGCAAATTAAATAGCACTGAAAGATCTGAACGTGTTTTCGTGGGTTAAAAGGTTAGTTTGTGTTTTCTTATAAATCGCAACTTCTTTGTTGTAGTTTTTGATTAGTTGCTTTTTCCTGATTTTAGTTTTGCAATGGATTTGATGAGGCATTCAACTACAAGGAAGAAACGGATCTAAATTCGGCCCTGCAAAAGTATGGACAGTGATTGTTTGGAGTAATTTATTGCTTCTGATAATAGGTAACTACGATCCAAATATGTAATATGAAAATATTGTTAATTTGATGTCTTTTACAGTAATATGATTACAATGTTGTTTATTTGATTTATTTGTATTATTATTAAAATATATAGGGAAATAAGAAGGAAGGTAATGCGGTTAGATATGTAACAAGGTCACAAGTTGTTAAGTATCTTCAAGTTCCTCTCAAAGTATTCAGGTATACATTCATTTCTTTATGATTTACGGTTAACGATGTATATTTGCAAACTTATTAGTAGTATTTAGGGGGTATTTTTCTGGGTTTATTTGATGGGATTCTAATATTATTAAAAATTGATATGCTGATAAGCTCATTATTATGGTTTATGAGCTTATCAACTTAGTTAAGCTAATAAGCTCATAAGCCATAAAAACCGAGCTTAATAGCTTTCAGATTTTCAGTAACCTCTTAAGCCCATCAAAGTAGCTAAAACAAGCACCCCTTTAAATTAAAGTCATGTTCACAAAGTGGAGTCGAAATGCTATCTTCTATGGATATGTAAAACGAAGCATGGCATAGTTTGGATTTACATTATCTGTTTTATGCTACTATTTGTTTAGTTGGATTAAGTATTACGTTAAAGAGCTATGCATGTACCAATGAAGGGGCTTGGCTATTTTTGCGGCTGTGTTAACTCTAAAGGAATATGAAATTACACATTTTTTCGAGATAACACAAATCCTTTTAGAGATTCTGCTAAATGTACTCGAGATGGAAATGCATATATCTCTTTCGGGCAGTGGGTAAGATTTATTATTTAAATTGATTTTGCATTGTCAAGTAAGTGTAGATTTTTAATTTTTTTTTATTTCTAGAATTTGCACATTTGATAGCAATTATAAAATGATTATCTATTTCCAAGGTTGCAAAAATCACGAATCGTTAGCCGTGCGGGCGACCACTTTGTAGCTTGTAATCGGTCAAGGCGGGATTAATCGGCGATTAATCGGATTGGCATTTCTCGTAAAATTTGTGTATTTTTGGCAAGTTTTGTGTATTTTCGGCGAGTTTTAGATAATACTGGCAAGATTTGTTTCTAAAAAACAATTTGTAATTGATTTAAATAGTTACTATAAGTAATCAAAATAAGTTTACGGTGAGTTTTAAGTACTTCCGCAATATTAGAAGGTTTCCGGCAAGTTTGACCACCGTTGACCACGGTTGTCCTATTTGTTTGACCCTGTTACATAAATCGGAAAGGTTGATGGCCTTGTAACCTGTAATCGAAGAGTAATCGGCCTTGTAGACCTTTTTTTGCAACACTGTCTATTTTAATTCGAAGCAACATTTCTCTACACTTATGTATTTTGGATGCTTGCACCTCCACCCGGAGGTTTTGACATTATGGATAGCAGTCTTCTCATAAAAGTTGGTCCACAAAGTAATGGCAACCCCCTTAAGAATTTCCTTTGCCCACACGCGAGCCTGAAACGACACATGAAGATACCCCTAAAGATGAAAAGGTAAGAGTTAATAATTATCTAACTTTTTTCCTTTGATTAAAATGAGATAAGATTTGTTTATCGACTATTTTTTTCTTGCAGGTTATAAAGTTCTTTAAGTTTATGTATGTGAAGTTGAAGCTTAAGCAAATTCTGAACCCCCTATTATTGCCTTTGTAGTACCTAGCTTCTTTGTGTGATGTTAAAAAAACTAGGGTTGTGTTATCTAAATAGGCGATTCTAAAAGCTGATAGGACAGTAAAATGAAAGATGACATACATGTATCTAAATGTGATTCACCCATGTAATATCTTTTTTTAACCATATCAGGTATATATGCAGGCTATGAAGACTATATGTCCTTCTTGTGTGGCATAAACAGGTCAGCATCAATAGTCTTAAATTACACGGGCACAAATTGTGGGGCCACAATGGTTAACGACGCATTATTAAACTTGCCTTCTATCACACTTGCAAAACTGGACCAGTCACAGACCATCCAGAGAGAAACGTGAACAACATCGAAACGATCCATTTTTAATTCGACTTATTCGAATCCCGTTATTCAGAGGGGTGAAGCCAATTTATTGATAGAGGATTGGGAAGGAGTTGTTGCAGATATGAGTAGGGAGTGTAAATGAGCCTCATATTAAGCAAGAACCAAGCTTTTAGTGATATGCTCGAGTCCCTATAGCGGCTTGGCTTATTTACATACTTATGAGCTTTTATGATACCAGCTTAATTTATAAGCCCATGTTTCCTGGCTTATGATCTTATTATGATTTAAAGATAAAGTATAAGATCATAATGTAAGCCCAAAATAAGCTCAAATAAATGGGCTTATGGAGTATAAGACAGATTAGCTTATAAGCTTAAATAAACACCTTTGTATTCTTTATTTTATATGTCAAAATATGTGTAGTGTGGAGGCCTCTCAAAATTGTCATGTTTTCATCTATGGATTATAGGCACTTGCCCATTGTATTGCCTTTTAGGTTTCAAGTAGCATCATTTGTTATTGGTCAATGATGTTTGCGCATGTTTTTTCGAAGCTTTTTGTATCGAAAAAGTTAATGAGGAAATGAGGGAGAAAGGTTCCGACAATGGATGTGGTGGTCGAGAGCATCGTGGAGGCTGTTGGTGGCAATGAGCATGTTTTAAGGGTGGTTAGTGAAGGCGTGAAGAGAAATAA